>WAAB01009850.1:42246-62975 GCA_013389865.1 Piaya cayana | reverse complement strand
AAAAAGCTCAGGAAATGCATGCCACACAGCCTGAACAAAAATTTAAAAAAAAAACACCAGTGTCACTAAGCCTGCTCCGCCCTTCTTTTGTATAACGAAAGTGATCCCTTTCTTCAGCACATTATGACATCACATGGATTCTTTATGACAACAGACAGCATTGTGCTTAGTAGCTGGGCTGAAGTAAAGCACCAAAGCACTTCACCAAACCCAAGATGCATCAAAAGAAGATTATGGTCACTCTGTAGTGGTCAGAAAGTGGAATCATCCATGGCTACTACTTGAACTCTAGTAAAAACCATAACAGCAGAAAAGCATTGTCATACTGATAAAATGCACCAAGAACTGCAATGCTTACTACCAATGTTGGTCAATCAAAAAGGACCAGTTATTCATGTCAACTCCCAACTGCATGTCTCAGAAATTACTCTGCACAAACCAGCTGCAAATCTTTCCCTCATCCAGTTTACTCAACGGTTCTCTCTCCCCACAATTATCACATTTTCACAATTCCCCGCAAAAGATGTTTTCCACAACCAAGTAGCAACTCAAAACCCCTTTGAAGAATTCCTCAGTTCCGGGACTAGAGAATTCTGTGCTACCAGGATACACAGACTTCGTTGTTTGTAAAAATGCCTAGATTCTAATGGTTTTTATTTCAATTAGTTCATTTTTACTCTAAGTTGAGACATACTGCTGTAAAGCTGATGGTTAAAAACAACTATTATTTTTGCACCATCCTAATATCACTTTTGTTTATAGCTGCAGTTTTGATTTTACAAAAATCACATCTATTATTTATTATTCCGGGGCAGATACAAGACAAAGAAATGTAACAAATTAGATATCGCACAAACATAAATTGGTACTTCTCTAACCTTTTTAAGGGCAGGGAGAAGTGGGTTGAAGTATGATTGTCACTCTAATAAGAAGTTATTTTGTCAAATTCTTAGAACCTTAATGCTAAATGACAAAATTCTATATATTAAAAGAGTAAAGTTTGATCTCTTATTCCTCAACCACTTTTCTTGCCCTCACTTTCATTTTCCAGCAGGAAAGTCATTTTCTCATCACAGGTCCTCTGTGAATTTATAGTGTTCATGCACCTTCTAATGGTTGAATAGCTGTAGTGAATAGCTGTAGACTGATCTATACTTTTAGGAGTACCTGCAGACTATGTATCTTAGCCTGAAATCACAGCTTTAAACTAATCTGTAACAGTAGTTAAAATAATAACAGAGAACGTGGAATTCTAATTACAGAGGTGCTGTTTGATAACCTGTTTTCTATGTAAGCTAACATGTTTCTATTAAAATTAAAAAACCCTACCAAGAACATTTCATTTGAAACAATTCTAAACTCACTTTTGTCGTGTGGTGTTTCCTCCTCTTCTTATTTATTTTTTTTAATAACCTTTGCACACTGTAACAGTAAAATGAGAACTAAAAGAATGCAGGTATTACAATTAGAAAAAATAACATTTTTTTATGATAGGCTGGTGTTTTTTCTAGTTTAGCTATTAATGTAAAAAATATCCTTGATGTAATAGCTAATTAAAATCACTAAATAATACAGAGAACTGACTGCGTTCCCCAGAGCCCAACTGTATCCCCATGCTTGAAAAGAATATTACAATAAACTATTACCTAACAAATTATTAACTGCAAAATCTGTTGCTTACTTTGCACACTATATGCTTGAGTAAGTTAGATATAATTTTACTTATTTTTTTTCTACACAAGTAACGTCATTGTTCCCTGCCCATTTTATCCTGGCTAAAGGTAACCTCTCTTGCTAAGATGACACACTAGGAATGTGTCTCAGTTGCTGTATAAAAATCATAGAATTGTTTGGCTGGGAAAAACCTTTGAGATCAAGTCAAAACATACCTGTCCACTCCTAAACCAGATCCCCAAGCACTTCATCTACTCATCTTTTAAATACCTCCAGTGATTCCATCACTTCCCTGGGCAGCCTATTTCAGTTTCTGATAACCCTTTCAGTGAAGAGATTTGTCTTGATGTCTAATCTGAACCTCCTCTGGAACTACTCTACTTACACTAAAATCACAGGAGTTGAGATTCTTTGTTACAAACAAGTCTGTTAACTTTTTATAACTACTTACAGATATGACCCAAGTTATGAGCAACACATTAATCTTGTTGACAAGACCACCAAAAGGTCAACAAACAAGTAGTATTCTTCCACAAAATTATATTTGCTTAATAGTTAGCTCATAACTGCAGTCCCTAACAAACACTCATAACTCCCCATGCCCCTCTAACCATGAAACACACCCATAAAAAGCCATATCCATACCCATTCCTTTCATGCTAGGGATTTAATTCACATACTACAGGTCTCATTAGGACTCTATAATTGACTTGTAATTAAATCCCAACAATAAAAGGTGATAATATCAACTTTTTTTTTTTAGTTTATCCTTTTGTGGTTGTATAGAGAAATATAATGATTCCTGATCCCTTAAAGAAGGCTGTAAAGCACTACCCACAGCACAGCTCCAGATGGGGAAGCCTCTTTCCCAAGAGCATTACTGCCTTTTGTTCATGCCTGTCCTGTAATTGGTGCAGTCAAGTCAGAGTAATGTGTTGGAATTCTGTTGTTCTCTTCAATGCCTCTTATCAAAGCCAGACTTTGTAATGGGTTTGAAATGTGGATTACTTGTTTGGAGAAGGAGACCAAGTGGAAGCTGAATAACCCTGACCTTTCTGAGACTGGAAAATCATACTACCACAGAAAGAAGCATTCATAACTAGAATGATTTTTTTTAATTGTTTTCAGCTGCATGTTCAGAGCATGGCCTAATTAGGAAAATTATCAAAAAGTTTGTAAATTAATTTTTTGAGTTCAAAATAATATGAGATGGTTGTGAGACTTGGAAAGTAGTCACAAGGACGACCACCATGATGGAAGAGAACTCAGTAAAGGATCAGTAGGAAATGCTCCTATGTTAAATTTATTTATATTTTTTTCAGGTCTACAGGATACTTATTTCATTAAGTCACCTCTAAATCATAACTTTCCTTTCACGGTTTTGATGAATATAATCTATGTACAGTAAACAATTCCCTGTCAAAAAAAGTATTCCTCTCAGCCTGACACTTAGACCACATTTTGGACGTAAATACAAAAAACGCCTCCAAAAAAGCAGCTGTTTATCCCATGCTTGAAATCCCTTGTGGTATGACTCAGGCCTTTGAGACTGCCATTTCACACCTGCCCACTAAACAGTCTGCAATACCCTATTTACTTTTTTTTTTCTGTCTAGGAGGGCCTTTGCATAACTACCATCTTCCCATTTTATTTAGATAATTCTCCTTTACAGTGATGCATGCACAATAAAACCAATACATTCTAAAAAGGCACCAAAAGGGAATCTGGTTTGACATGTCATCTACAAGGTAAAATAAGTTTAGGCAAATCATGTTTGATATCAGAGAGATGTTTATAGCATTCCAAGCAACTCATCTTCAAAATTAAACCTAAAGCTGACAGTGGTGATGTACTACTGCCCTGATGTAGTAGAGAACCATGGCTTCATATCCTGGTAGGTTTTTTCCATTTATTTGTGTCTTTTCTTATGCTTTAAAACATAGGACAGTCTCTGCCTAAGAGAGGTTGAAACTTGTGCTTAAGCACAGCAGAAGAGGGATTCATAATCTATTAATAGGGTTTGTAGGTACTCCAACAATACAATGACAACTTCGATGATAAAATATATGATTTCATTATATTCCATGATAAATCCAAAATCTCTTATTCTCTGCATAGCTAAAATTGGTAAGCTGTTTATTCTCATTCAGCATACCTGCACCATCTGACTTCTCTGTTCTTAATTGGGACACAGTGTACTAGTACATCAGGGTACTTCATTTTGCCTTTCTTCAATTTCCCTCTAACCTGTTACCTTCTTGGACACAAGAATCAATTTTAATAGAGACCTAAACAGATACCTAAACCTCTAAAAGAAGTTTGTGTTTTTACACCCCCATAGCAACCATAAATCCAAGGCTTTTATTTTCTTTAATTATTTGTCTTGATTTTATTCGTTTACAGTCACAACAAAACGCACGCTGTCTGTATTTGTCATAACACGGTGACTATATGAGGTGCTGTGACACAAGATGCTATGATATCAGCCTTACCTTCCCAGCATAAACAGGATTGTTAGGCCTATTAAGCACCAGTACCAATCAAGAGTGATGACAACAAAAGCATAAAACTTGAAGGCAGAATTAATCTTAGTACTAAAAATCAGACTTCTTCAGCTTATATCAAAATCAGATATTACTCACGCACAGTTAGTATTTAATACTGCTTCTACTTTGTGTCAAACCAGAGGTAAAAAGTTTAAGAGATAAAAAAAAAAAGAAAAAAGGACTAACAAGCCTGACACGCATTATTGTCTTTATTACTGGGTTACAATACTGCTGTATTTCTGTGTTCTGGCAGGAGTTGTCAGCTCTGCTTGCCATTGCTTCCAGTTACTCTGGTCTGATGAGACACAGTGCAAGATCACACGTCGCATCTCTTCAACTAAAGCACTAAAGTAAATTCTTTACTTAATGCAGAAATAGCTTTGTAAGGAAATTTGCATGCACGAGATTTTATTATCTTGAAGGCCTGGTAGAAGGAGAAGACCACACATACGTCTGATGCTGGCAAGGTTTTCTTAAACCATGTAATATTGAGGTTGTTTGCTTTGAATTCTCTTCCCAACAAGCTTATTGGTCAGTATCTGCAATACATACAAGTCAATTTTCTGTATTTGCTTAGGTATCTGAATTCAAGACACACTTATATCAGGTAATAATAATAAAAAAAAGCTACAGTAAAGTTATTATAGAATCATAAATTGATTAGTTTTTACTTATCTTTTCCTGAGATATAAAAATATCATATAAAACCATCAGAATGGGTTGGAAGGGACAAAAAAGATCATTCAGTTCCAACCCCTCTGCCATGGTCAGGGACAACTTCCACTGGATCAGGTTGCTCAAAGCATCATCCAGCCTGGCCTTGAGCACTATCAGGGATAGGGAAGCCACGACTTCTCAGGGCAACCTGCACTAGTGCCTCACCATCCATACAGGAAAACATTTCTTCATAAGATCTCATTTACATCTCCCTCTTTCAGCTTAAAACTGTCCCCCCTCATCCTACCCCTCAAATCCCTAATAAAGAGCCCCTCCCCAGCTTTCCTGTAACCCCTTTAAGTATGGAAGGCTGCTCTAACATCTTCCTGAAGCCTTCTCTTCTCCAGGTTGAGCAGCGTCAATTCTCTTAGCATGTCTTTGTAAGGGAGGTGCTCCAATCCTCAGATCACCTTCCTGGCCCTCATCTTTAAATAATCTTTACAAAAGTAAATGTAACAGCAGACTTCATACTGTAAAAACCTTGCATTCTTTTAGAACCTTGCAAAAGGGCAGGTAGTTCAGTTGCCCAGTAACAATATGAAGTTCTCTGCCTATACTTGTCACACACAGCAGCAATTTCACTTCATGGCTGCTGTAAAGGAGCTCTGCTAACACTAGAAGTCCACATTTTCACCCAATTAAGGTCAAATACTAATTCAGTCACAGACACCAAGTCATATATGACTGCATGTCTTCAGGACCTTCCAACAGCATTACTGTTCAAAGGCAACAATGCAGTAGATGACCAAAGGGTTCCTGGGTAACAGTGCTTTAATGAATGGTTGTGACAAATTTGCAAGCTGTCACTTGGGTCTAAATCCTCTGTCAGGATTCTTACCTAACATTAACGCAATCAACAATGACTTTACACTGGAAACCAGAATGGTTTAGATACATATGTGTCTTATCTAAAACTGATTCACAAACCATAAGAGATGTGACCTTACATGCCATTGCTCTAAGCACAAAAGCTGCAAGTGCAGAGATGCTGGTGCATGTAATCTTCCCAGTTAACCTACAGCCATCAGAAACCTTTTCTCTTTCATCCTGTCCTTACAAATCCTATCCGGAAAATGCTGTGTTGGCAGATGAATTTGCAGTTTTAGGTTTTTTGTATTTGAAAATGTCTTAAGAATTATTTTTTTCTATATCATCTTGTACATTATTGCCATTTGTGTGGTAACTACTTAGTGGAGTCTCTGTAGGAGTTAACCATGGAAGTATATTAATTTCACAGAAATGGAAAGTGCTATGACTCTCACAACTCACTGCACACTAACCTGCCAACAGCACAATCTCATGCACACACTTTAGGAAAAAAAAAACCAAACAAACCTGATCTGCATTCTTTACAGTCCAGAAAAGGTAATAAAGATGATCAGAGAGCAGGAGCACCACCCACACAATGACAAGCTGAGAGCGCTAGGGTTCTTCAGCCTGATGAAGAAAAGGCTTTGAGGACTTGACCTTATACCAGGCTTCTAGTACTGAAAGAGGCTACAGAAAAGCTGAGGAGGGGCTCTTTACCAGAGAGTACAGGGACAGGATGAGGAGGAAAGGTTTTGTTTTAAGCTGAAAGAGAGGAGATTGAGATGAGCTCTTAAGAAAAGATATTTCCCTGCAAGGGTGTTGAGGCACTGGCAGAGGTTGCCTAGAGAAGCAGTGGATGCCCCATCTCTGGAGGTGTTCAAGGCCAGGTGGGATGGTGCTGAGGAACCTGATCCAGCAGGACGTGTCCCTGCCCATGGCAGGGGGTTAGAACTGGGTTGGTTTTAAGGTCCCTTCCAATGCAAACCACCTATGGTGCTATGATTTTTAGCACCTACAGTGCCAGTGGGTCTACACCTAGGACTGGTACCTGAAGCTATGCTGACTATTCTATCATTTGGCACAAGCTTTACTTACTTTTACTTTCTATTTAAAGAGCATTCGAATTTATTGTCTGAAGGCTGCATACTAGCCTTACCTTTATTTTCATCAAGGTTACACTGTTTCCTGTGCAAGTCTGCAACCCACATTTCCTGTTGCACAGACGCCAACCCAAGAATTCTCTCCCATCTCCAGCCAGCATGAATAAATTTTGCAAAACAAAATTCAAGGTAGTTCTTTGGGCTTGTGTTTCTGGTCCATGAGTTATTTCTTTATAACTGTAAAGAGTCTTTTATCCATGAACTAAACTCGAGCTTACATTTAACAGAAGTTAACAATGCAAACCTGTGCATGTTATATATACACCCAATGACATCAAATGCTTCACACACACACAGAATCACACAGAATCACCGGGTTGGAAGAGACCCGCCTGGATCATCGAGTCCAACCACTCCCACAAAACACTAAACGATGTCCCTCAGGACCTTGTCCACCCGTAACTTAAACACCTCCAGGGAAGGCGAATCAACCACCTCCATGGGCAGCATATTCCAGTGCCTAATGACTCTTTCCGTAAAAAACTTCCTCCTAATCTCTAACCTAAACCTCCCCTGGCGGAGCTTGAGGCCATTCCCCCTTGTCCTGTCCCCTGGCACCTGGGAGAAGANGCCACCTGGGCACACTGCTGGCTCATGTTCAGCCGGCTGTCGACCAACACCCCCAGGTCCCTCTCCTCCTGGCAGCTCTCCAAACAGACCTCACCCAGTCTGTAGCTCTGCATAGGGTTGTTGTGCCCCAGGTGCAGGACTCGGCATTTGGCTGTGTTAAACCTCATCCCATTGGACTCTGCCCAGTGGTCCAGTCTGTTCAGATCCCTTTGCAGGGCCTTCCTACCCTCCAGCAGATTGACACTTCCACCCAGCTTTGTGTCATCTGCAAACTTACTAAGGGTGCACTCAATGCCTTCATCCAGGTCACTGATGAAGACATTGAACAGGGCTGGACCTAGCACTTAGCCCTGGATTCAGTCACTAGATTTGCAAAGCATCCTTTATTCCTTTTTGATATTTGAGCCTCAGCTCAGCAGACAGGAATGATTACTGAACAGGGTTACCTTTGGGAGCTTCCTAAAACAAGAGTGATTTCTACGCTTGCAGGAGACAAGTTCAGACACTCAACCCAATTCCTTTTCTTATAATTTATAGAACTGTGAGACTTCCATCGCTAAACCACTTATGGCAGAAACTGAGTGAAAATTTCCTAGCTACGTAAAAACTGTCAATGAGCTGCCACAGATGAGTGGATGTGGAAAGGAAAGAACACTTGAAGTGATCAAGAACAGTCTCTTACTATCACTACCCAAAAATAGTTAAGTATTAATGTCTTTTAGACGCCGTACAGTTAAAAATAACTACAATGAACATGCTAACACACTGACTAGATTTTATGTGGAATTCTAAAACTTACTGTTGTACTGGTTTTGAAAACAGTTGTGTCAGCTGTGCTGGATTTCTCATTGCAGTAAAGAAGAGCTTTGTTCCCAAGATGATTTCTTAAAAAATTTAGTGATTCTTACAGTACAGGTAATATCATAGAATGGTTTGGGTTCCAAGAGACATTTAAAACCATCCAGTTCCAACCACTGTGTGCTATGGGGGCAAGGACTCCTCCCAATGGACCAAGCTGCTCAAGGTCCCATCCAATCTGGCCTTGAACACTCCCAGGGAGGGAGCATCTGTAACTTCTCTGGGCAACGTGTTCCAGTGTCTCACCACCCTCACTGTGAAGAATTCCTTCCTAACATCTAGCCTAAATCCTCGACCTCATCCTATTAATACATGACCTTGTAAAAGGTCCCTCCCCAGCTTTCTTGTAGGCCCCCGTTTAGGTATGTGAAGGATGCCATTCTCCAGGCCGAATCACACCAACTCTGCCAGCTTGTCCTCAAAGCAGAGATGCTCCAGCCCTCCAATCATCTTCATGGCCCTTCTCTGAACCTGTTCCAACAGTTCTACATTCTTTTTATGTGGGGGACTCCAGAACTGGACAGAGTACTCCAGGTGGGCATATCATTTAAAATAGTCTTTATAATAAACAGGAATTCATGTCCATAGTCAGGACTATAAGAGGGAGATTGAGCACTGGAACAACATCCTTTGCCCCCTGTAACAGGAGGTTCCACATCCTCTCTCCATTAACCTGAGGAAAGATGTTTAGGAGATGGGGGAGAATGGCGGCAGGTTCCTGCCTGGCCCCTTCCCTGTGCCAACCTCAGCTTCCCAAGGTTCCTTTGCACAATAGATATGAAGCTCTGCAAGTGAACCAAACTTCAATGAGGATGATGAGTCTCACAGCCCAGAAAAACTCCCTATGTTGAGATACCCTAAGCCTACCATCAAAACCACCTCTCAATAAGAGGAAAAGACAGGTCCTTGTCATAGGGCACTCCCTTCTGAAGGGGACAGAAAGCTGATCTGCAGACTAGAACCTTTATATAGGGAAGTCTGCTGCGTACTTGAGGCCTCAGACATCTAGAAAGAAAAGTTCCAACTCTAGTTAGGCTCATAGATTATTATCACCTATTAGTTTTCCAAGTAGGCAGTAAAGAAATCCCAACAAGAAATCAGAGAGCAATTATAAGGAACTTCAGGGCCTTGAGACAAATGGTGAATGGATAGGGTGCACAAGTAGTGTTCCCTTCTGTCATTCCTGGTACAGGGAATGATGAGAGAAGGAGTGGGAAGAGCCAGGAAATAAATACCTGCCTCCAAACCTGGAGCAAAACTTTGGGTTCTTTGAGCATGGGTTGGCCTCCACATCACTAGCATGCTTGCTGTCCAAGGATACTTAACAAGAAGCTAGGAGGGCTCATCTACAGGGTTCTAAACTAGATCTAAAGGAGGAGGGGGACAAAACCAGCCTTGATAGAAAAAAAGCCTGGAAACAGCACTCTGATACCTGAGGAACAGTGTGCTAGCGAGGTCTGCCACCTCAGAGGAAGTGGGGGATAGCACTTCAAACAGCAGAGAGAAAATAATCTAGGAGGTTCCTGGACTGTGGAAGACAACTTCCTGACACAACTGGTGAGTAAGCTGACTAGGGAAGGTGCCCAATGGACCTGTTGTTTGTGAACAGAGAAGGACTTGTGGGAGATGTGATGGCTGGAGGATGTGTGAGGCACAACAATCACTAGATAATAGAATTCTTGGTTCTAGAAGAAGTAAGGAGGGGGGGCAGTAGAACAGCCACCTTGGACTTCCAGAGAGTAGATTTTTGGTCTGTTCAGAAGGCTGTTTGACAGAGTCGCAGGGAAAGCACTCCTTAAGGATAAAGGAGCCCAAAAGGGCTGGATGCTCTTTAAGAAGGAAATCTTGGCAGCACAAGAGCAGGCTATCCTCATGTGCCAGAAAATGAGCCAGCGAAGAAGAAAATTAGCTTGGCTGAGCAGAGAGCTCTGGGTGGATCTCAGAAAAAAAAAGTATGTGAGCTTTAGAAGAAGGGGCAGGCATCTCAGGAGGACTACAAGGATGAAGTGAGATCATGCAGAAAGAAAATCAGAAGAGCTAAAGCCCAACTAGGTCTTTGTTGGCCAATTCTGTGAAAAATAATTTAAAATTAAAAAATCTCTCTACCAATGTATCAAAACTAGAAGGAGAACCCAAGACTATCTCCGTCCTTTACTGAACACAGGGGGAACAATAGTGACAAAAGGTAAGGCTAAAGTACTTAGTTCCTTTTTTGCCTCAGTCTTTAATAGTAAAGTAAGATGCTCTCTGGGTGCTCTGCCTCCTGAGCCAGAAGATGGGGAGGGAGAGCAGAACAAAGCTGTCTTGATCCAAGAGAAAATGGTTAGAGACCTGCTTGGCCACTTAGACATCCACAAGTCTATGGGGCCAGATGGGATCACACCCAAAAGGTATTAAGGGAACTGGCAGAGGTGCTTGCTATACCCCTTTCCATAATCTACCAGCAGTACTGGCTGATTAGGATAGTTCCACTTGACTGGAGACTGGTTGATGTTATACTCATTTACAAGAAGAGCCAGACAGGATCCAGCAAACTACAGGCCTGTCAGTCTGACTTCAGTTCCAGGGAAGATCATGGAACAGGTCATCTTGAGTGCTATCACACAGCACGGTCAAGACAACCAGACGATCAGGCCCAGTCAACATAGGTTTATGAAAGGCAGCTCCTGCCAAATTAACCTGATAGCCTTCTATGACAAGGTGATCCGCTTAATGCATGAGGGAAAGGCTGTGAATGTAGTGTACTTGGACTTCAGTAAAGCCATTGACACCATTTCTCACAGTACTCTGCTTGAGAAACTGGCTGCCACTGGCCTGGACAGGCATAACCCTCTGCAGAGTTAAAAACTCACTGGATGGCTGGGGCCAAAGAGTCTTGTAAATGGAGTTAAATCTAGTTGGAAGCTGGTCACAATTGGTGCTTCCCATGGTTCAGTGCTAGGTCCAGTCCTGTTCAACGCGTTTATCAATGATCTGGATGAAGTGATTAAATGTACTCTTAGTAAGTTTGCAAAGTAAGCTGGGAGGAAGCGTTGATCTGCTTGAGGGTAGGGAGGCTCTACAAAGGGATTTGAATAGGCTGGATCAATAGGCTGAGGCCCGTGGTACAAGGTTTAACAAAAGCAAGTGCAGAGTCAGGCACTTGGGACACAACAACTCTGTGCAGTGTAACAGGCTTGGGGAAGAGTGGTTAGAAACCTCATGGCTGGAGGAAAAGGACCCGAGGGTGCTGGTTGACAGTGGCTGAACATGGCCAGCAGCGTGCCCAGGTGGTCAAGAAGGTCAATGGAATCTTGGTTTGTATCAGAAATGGTGTGGCCAGCAGGTCCAGGGAAGTGTTGTGCCCCGGTACTCGGCACTAGTGAGGCTGCATCTCAAATCCTGTGATCAGCTGGGGCCTGATCTAGTGGAAATCCAGTCCATAATTCTATGATAACAGAAATTCTTCTTTTGCACTAATAGAAGTTTTGTAACACTACTAGATGACAGCACAAGAAAGAGGATCAAGTCCCAATACCTAACTGGAAAATTATGTTTGAATACTTTCTTCCTCCAAACAAGCTGCACTATTTTATTTTCCATAAATACAGCAGTAAACTCAGTATTTGTATGCAGGCTGTACCATAATACATCAAAGTTAAGAAAAACACAGGATTTTCTTTCTAGAGACACTTGACAATGACACCACAACCTTCACAATTATTCAGTTTAGGAGTTATTATAAAATAAAATCATCAACTATAATTACTGATTTTATTTTAAAAATTTTAAAGCAAAAATATGAAGACTCAAGGAAAAGTTTCCTCCAGTAATATTTTGCAGAAAGAAAATGGTTGACAGTGTTGTGCATGTGATAGGAATATTTACTTTCACACTCAGAACCAGAGCTAATTCTATGTTTATCCAACCCTCATATTTGCAATCAAGAAACCTGTTTATAACTCCATAATGCTTGAGCACATACATACACAGTATTTGAGGATTTACGATTACCAAAAAATATATCTTCTGCTTTAATTCTAAAACTAAATCCTACAAGAAGTTGTGAATAAGTTTCACAGAAAGAGAATAAAATGCACAAACTGGCTTGCTGTCCATACAGTTTCACAGCTACTTTTGTAGCTCAAAACACGGGCCCTGGCTTCAGGCTTTCTCTGCGAAAGGGAAAATTGGGGTTTCCAGGGCACTGTATTGGGGTTGGATGTGTGGTGTGGTTCCCTCCACCCCACATTTTTATCTACTCAGAAGGGTTTTTTAACTGGCAAGCTGAGTAACGTTCTAGCAAAGGAACGTACATATTGCAGCTTCTGGCCTTGGGTTCTTCTGTGGTTCTTTTCTTGATGGTTACACACTTACCAAAAATTCACATCTTGATAAGACATCCCAAACAGGATTAGAACTCTGGAGATCAGAATGAAAGCAATGGATTGCTGCACACATTTTTCATTTAATGCATTTAAAAGTTATTTTAAACTCAACATGGCCTTATTTGACCAAATATAGAATCATAGAATAACCAGGTTGGAAGAGACCCACTGGATTATCAAGTCCAACCATTCCCACCAATCTCTAAATCATGCCCCTCAGTACTTCATTCATCTGTACCTTAAACACCTCCAGGGAAGATGAGTCAACCACCTCCCTGGACAGACCATTCCATTGCCTAATGACCCTTTCCTTATGTAGAGCCTGAACCTCCCCTGGCGGAGCTTGAGACCATTCCCTCTTGTCCTGTCCCCTGTCCCTTGGGAGAAGAGCCCAGCTCCCTCATCTCCACAACCTCCCTTCAGGTAGTTCTAGAGAGCAATGAGGTCTCCTCTCAGCCTCCTCTTCTCCAGGCTAAACAACCCCAGCTCTCTCAGTCACTCCTTGTAAGGCTTGTTCTCCAGCCCCTTCACCAGCTTTGTTGCTTTTCTCTGGACTCGATTCAGAGCCTCTATATATTATAGATGTAACCAGTGTTGTATGCTATTTTCTGTCTGAAGTTTCCCCAAACACCAAAACCAGCTAAGTAGGACCATGGCTTAAACATACTGGTTTGTCTACAGAATAAATGTTGCTTTACACCTGGCACCATCACCAAGTCTGAATTAGATGCAAAAGCTGAGCAGCTATGTGAGCACGTTATTATTGCATTGAGTGGACTGTGTGCTGTGGCAGCTCCAGACCATCTTGAAATAAAGTGCAACCATCCTGGTAAATCCAGACACGATCAATCAAACCTGATCTTCACAAAACCAATGATGACATTCTGCTATCTATCGTCCTTGTCAATATCACATTAAGGCATTTTCAAATAAAGCCTACCAGCAAAACATATGGATGATGAAGGTAGTTACACAGGTTTTGCTGAGCTCTTATCTCTCCTTTAAATTGTCATAGAAACAATATTTCATTCTACAGAGGAGAAGAACCCTGTAGAGCCGTCGACTTGGAAGCAAGTAATTGCTTAAACACTCTGGAAGTAACTATCTTGCCTATTAAAACTGTTACTACAAGATGATATAACAGACCACAAATTATACATCTGCTGATGACATCAACTACACTGGTATTCACACATCCAGCTCTGAGAGCCTTTTAGGTCTCACCTGAGTCTAAAGAAATATCGCAACTAGCAGCCTAAATTCAAAGTTTTTACACAAATTTAAGACAAACTATTTATAGAGTTTGTACAAGCACACTTGGGTAAGTTAAAAGCTAAAAACATGGAGAAAACTTGTTCAACTATTACCAAATACACTTTTTCTTCAGAGCTAGTAGAAATTTCTTGGTTTAAAATACCTGGAGAATCTGATATGCCTAGAATGAAGATTATCACCCTAACAGGTCGAACACAAACTTCACACCAGGCACCATGATTCTACCCGCTTTACATGGATTTTTCTACAAAGACAATATTATACACATAATGAATGAAGTACACAACCTTGGAATAACTATCATACCAAGTGTCATCTCATAGTAGTATATCCTACACTGCTTAAAATACCAATTCATGTATTTCAGATAATTAAGATTGGGTTTATGACTGGACCAGGCATGAGACCGTTTAGCATTTCAGACAGAAAAAAATTCTTAAAGGAATGGTCTACGCAATGCACCACTCCCACAAGCTATCATCTTGCCTGCTAGCAAGGTATAAGAACTTAAAGGTTATATTTATAATCATGTTTAAATCAGGATGCTTTTCCCATGCATTTGCTTCCTAGTTAAATCAAATTAATGAAAACACCAATTGATAAACCGCAAGTCCTTTTTTTCCCCTAATTCCAAACTTAAATATTGAAGATAACCTATAAAGACATATTAATTTTATGTTGACAAGCAAATCAATGTTCACTACAGTCAGTACTTTAACTCGAGAGACTCTCACTACTTATATTAATTTCATATATTCATGTTACACATTCTGACTGCTCACAGGGAAGTATAGGAATAATCTTCACTATAACAACAAATTTCAGGCTGTTGCAGTTACCTTTTTATTTAGTAGAATAATAGAGCTGCTTCTTATTTTGCCATCTCACATTCTTTGAGGCAATGCCAGTAGAAGGTTTTCCTGTGATGAGTTACATATATTAAAAAGATGATGAACTGGAGTGCCTGGGAATCTAAAACACTAACTACTGGAACACGCAGAAATATTTCAAAAAAAAAAATTCAGCTGTCAATTGATCCAAGCCCTTAAAATCCTTTATTTCCATGGTAGCTTAAAACAGATTCAAAATAAAGCTTAAAACTAATTATACTGTGATTTGTTCTTAATAGATCTACATGTCTGACTACTATAAATATTGCCCTTTTATCTATTTGTTTCTTTATTCTTTTGATTTTTTGCTTTATGAAGAGTGCTGTGTTACAGCACTTCATGTTAATAGCAGGATTATTTTCTATTTCACACTTCTTGATTTATCTTTTTCAAGGTCAAAGCGTTCTCTAAAGAAGCTGTTCTTGGGCCTTTTTTTTTTTCCTTTTTTTCTTTTCTTTTTTTTTTTTTTTTTTTTTTTTTTTTTTTTTTTTTTTTTTTTTTTTTTTTTTTTTTTTTTTTTTTAAATCTAACTATTTCTTCTTTCTTAATTCCCAGGCATGCTTAAAATTCTAATTAGAGTGAAAAGCCTCATCCTAACATAACCTAACACAGTGAATAAAAACCAGCCATCTAATAATACTTGGTTCTTGTTTATTTTATGAAACCACCACAGAAATCTAATAGTGTAGTCAATCTCATTAGATTCATAAGTAATAACCACAAAGGTAAGAAAACGGAGCGACATTTATATTTTATGATCTAGAAACTCAGTGATTTGCTTAAACTACTACCCATTATCGGCATTTTGTTCCCATGTCACACAGCCTGCTTCACATGTTACAGTAACATGACCACCACACAACATTCTAGATTACTTTCTTTCACCTAAACCAGCATTAGGCTTTGCCACTATAAAATTTTATTATTATTAATGACAGGGGAATCAGAATACAGCCAAACTTGGACTGTCAATACAACAAATTTGTAACATGGAAATAAGGTCTCTAAAATCCACAATATCATTCCCGTTAGCTTCCAAAGGATCAAGATTTCTTTTCAGCAAGCTGCACCCTGGTATTTCTCCTACTGTCCTTTCATGAAGCTCCCATTCAGTCATGCAATTTCATAATATCATAGTAAAGTGCTGCACAAACTGCTAGCTCTTACACTCTGCTCCCCCTAAGAGCCACACCAAATATAGCCTGTTTATGTGCAAAAACAATCCAAATTCTTTCTTCAGAATTTGTCGGAAACCTCTATCTACTGTTCACTTAACGGGCCTTAACAACATACTCCAAAAAGCCAAATAAGGTAGAGGAACCAGCAATGTGGACATGACATCATGTGGTACAAACTAATTTCTCATATTGCCTCATTCACAGTAACCAAATTATAGCCTGGTTTATCAAAGGTGGAAGATGTTCTTGCATTTCAAGCAAGTATAAGGATGCATGTCACTCAAAAATTCATCTCCCTACACACACAAATACATTTCCAACCTATGTGTCTTTGGCCAAGTCGATCATGTGAACAGAATGCCCAAGAAATTAGTGGAATGGAGATGTTCAAAAAAAATGTGTAGATGTATTACTTTGGGACACTGTTAAGCAGGCACAGTGGGTCTGGGCTGATGTTTGGACTCGAACTTGGAGTTTGTTTTCTAACCTCTATGATTCTATGTTTCCATGATTCTGTGAATGTAAAGCCCAGCACTAGCAAGGATTATTTTGTGACACTTACTGAATATCTGAATGTAAAGCCACTGCTCCTGCATAGCATCTAACAGATTATACCAAGATTATATCAAGAAAGTATGAAGCCACAACCAATTTGAGCAAGTGAAGATTCATCTTCAAAAATCTGATTAGTCAGATGTATTAGAATACAAAAAAAATATAATTTCCATTTCCTTTTTAAGAAATCCTGTCTGTGAGAAGATTGGACGTGTTATTGAGGAGCTTGGGTTGAGTTTTGTATAAGAGTATATTTTATATGGAAGTAACTTGCTCATTAATAAGCCACAGCAAGAGCCACCGATCAAACATTTGGTGTCTCAGTCAAATACAGTGAACAACCTTTACCTGGCCATCATTCTCCTTTTGTAACAAAAGAAAGGCATTCACACTAGAGTTACATGCTTCTCTAAGCGAACGTCACTGGTTTTAACTGTCCCTTAGCTACAGGGGACAATTCCAAACTACGTATTTAAAGAATATTAAGCCTTATACAACTCTACAGCGAACTTTCATCTAATGTTAAAATCTCCCAAGCAGGATGTCAAGGTTGAAAACTATTCTACACAGTGATTGGAACTTTTTTTTTTTTAATGATAATTTTGCTTGAATGAGTGTAAATACTAATTCAATCCTATTCCTTAATCTAGAAGAACATTGAATACGACCACTTTAACACACCTCAGACATGGTGTCTCATTCATAGAACAGCCTAGTAGTAGCACTCAGCACAATGTATTTATGAATATTAACTTGAAAATTAGTCCCACAAGCAGGTATTGTTTTATAGAATTAAGAGGTGTTTCGTTTGTTTTTTGATTTTTTAACAGAAGTAGAAATTAAACATTTGCCTGTGAGAAATACATTGTTTGCAAATCTCTTCTCTGCATAGCAGAATAACTGAATAATTGTAGTAGGAACTGCTAACCTCATTCCAATTCAGTTCTCTTCCTCCTTTTCCATGTTATTATTTGCTAATTATTATATACATTAAATTGAAAGTGTTGGTTTTCTCTGTGCATGAAAATGGAGTTTAATGTATTCTGCTAAATATCATTGACTGGAGCAGAAGTACAATCAGTTTATGGCTAGTACAGCAGCGAATTATCCATGGTCTGTGATGAAGTGCAGTGTCTTGTATTTTGATGGCTTCAAACTGCAGATATTTAATGCTTCCTGTGTTAGACCATGGGGGTTCTACAGCTTTTTCTAACACAACAACAAGGAGGTAGCAACTCAATGCCACCTTCCACATATGTACTTTACTGTTTTCTCAAAATCATTCCTCAACTTCCCGATTATGCTTCCTTCTGGAGATAAAAATTCTCTTGCCTGATTGCAGCCATAATCCACCTTCTGGGATCTTGAATAACATCAATCAAAACTCGTGAAAAATTGCTGTCAAACTCCATAAAATAAAGTTTATTTCTAATAGAGAGAGTTTCTAAAAGTGAGATTTATAGCTCTAAAATTGAGTATTAAGCATAGAAGATCACATCACAAGGTTTTAAAAAGTAATCATTTTTTTTAATACAGATTTAGAACTGAATCTGTCTTGACGTCATGCTAATGATGCTGCAGCTTCATTTTTCTAAGAGAAAATAGTTATTAATGTACTTGTATACTTGGCTTATACTTTCTGCAAAGCTACCTGCAGCCTATTGTGCATCAAAAATAAAGTAGAAAACACATATGGCCATTATTAGGAAAAAAAAAATTCACGTATTATATATTGCTTGCAGAGTTTGCTCCCAGCCTCTTAGACACAAAAATATGTTTTTGCTTCCTAAGTTTTTAGATTCTAGTCTTGATTTACTTTATTTTATTAATTTTATGAATTCTCAATGTTAGTACACTAACCATTGTACGTTTACTATTATAATAATAGTAAACATTTTAATATTGAAGGTTTTATTGTAAGTTAAGCCATAATTCAAAATCGGTGGAAACTTTAGGTCACAATTTCATCTGACATAACATCTTCTCCTGGTTAGACACACTCATCAGCTGGTAACTAAATCGTTCTGAGCGAGAGTTCATATCCTCATTGTTGTTATCTTGAATGAGGCTCTGAATAGCCATGCAAAGGGCAGACTTCAGGTTATATCATAGAAAGGAAAGGATTTTCAGCAGTCCTCTGAGAAAAACTGTATCACTCTTGGCATCAGAGTCATAGTTTCTCCATGAACTGGTAAACCACAACAGCAGCAAAATCTAGGTGAACATATCTTGCCCTAATTTGTCTTTTTTCCAAGTTTCTTCTCTCCTTCTCAGGTCCCAATCAACCCCAAGACACATACACAAGTAACTGAATTCTCCGTTCTCACCATCAACACTTGTCACACAGCAGTAATTTAAGACTCCATTCCACGTTGTGTCAAACACATTCTGGCTCAGGTCCAGCAAAAAACTCCGTACTCTAAGTACTCATGTCAACAGCAACATGGCATCAGACCAGGACTGGCAAACCCTGTGCTAGATAAGGTTCACCCTTCAGCTACCGTTATATATGCTCCATTTTAAGTCACAGGATATCACTTTTGTTAACTGCCATAAATTTGAAGGGGGCTTTTTTTTTTTTTTCTTTCATGGGGGTTTTGTTGCATTTTTGTACTACCAAAACCCCGAAACTGTCACAGGTTTCCTTCCCAGAACTGAAGTATCTCCCTTGCACACCTCCAAAATCAAAGGTGCTAAACTCGATAAAATTTAAGGTGCAAAAAATTTTATGGTAAGATTTACACCAGGGTGAATGATTCCCGAATATCCTTTTCAGGAAAGTTTTCCCTATAGCCATGCCTGCCCGTTACCCAATTTCTAACATGAGTAACACAAACAGTTTGAGATTCTCCTGCATTCCTACACTACCACAGCATGCTCTTTTGACACACAAAACAATTGAACCTCAGATCTCTGCAAATGCTTGACAAATTGTTTCCTACTTGGAGTAGTTGGAATGGGCAAGAAAAAGTGACCATTAGCTTGCAAATAATACTGCCACTTTCTCCCAACATTCCCTTCCCCACAAAGTTTCTGCACACTCTACCAACTCAAAGACAGTCAACAAAACCTTCAAGTTCATTTAACAAGTTGGTATAACATATAGATGTACATAAACACAGATACACGCTTTCACTGATGTCTGTGACACACTGGAGTTCTCTGCATCAGGGTGCCTGCCCTCAGGAGAGACTTGACTGGCTGCTCCCAAGGTAGAGGAGACAGACTTGAGCTATGCAAAACCCTGTGCAAACTCCTTTACTAAGTGGCTATTTTTCCCAGGTATATTATCTCCATCTGGTTCCTTCTATCACCTCAATAATGAATAGAATCATGGAATGGTTTGGGTTGAAAGGGACCTTGAAGTCCATCCAATTCCAACTCCCCCTACCATGGGTAAGGACACCAATTAGACCAGGCTGCTTAAGGCTCCATCCAAACTAGCCTCAAACACTTTCAGGGAGGAGCCATCCATAACTTCCCCAGGCAACCTGTGCCCATGCCTCACCACCCTTACCACGAAGAATTTCTTCCTAATGTCTAATCTAAATCTTCCTCCTTCCAGTTTAAAGCCATTCCCCTCATTCTATTACTACATGCCCTTGTAAGAAGTCCCTCTCCAGCTTTCTTGTAGGTCCCTGTTCAGGTACTGGAAGGCCACTATAAGGTCTCCCTAGAGCTTTCTCTTCTCCAGGCTGGACAACCACAACTCTCTCGGCCTATCCTCAAATCACCTCTGTGGTCCTTATCTAGACCTGTTCCAACAGTTCCATATACTTCTTGTGTTGGGGATTCCAGAACTGGATACAGGTTTCCAGGTGGGGTCTGACAAGCGTGGAATAGAGGGGGAGAATCACTTCCCTTGACCGGCTGACCAAACTCCTTTTGATGCAGCCCAGGATAAAGTTGGCCTTCTGGACTGCAAGTGCATATTGCCAGTTTATATTGAGCTTCTAATGAATCAGCATCCTCAAGTCTTTCTCTGCAGGGCTGCTTTCAATCACATCATCCCCCAAGCTGTATTGAAACTCCAGAAAAATCTATAGCATTCTCATTATGTTCTTCTAAAGGTTATTACATTATGGGCTTTCAAACACACAAGACTACTACGATTTTTTTTTTTTTTTTT
>WAAB01009850.1:0-27781 GCA_013389865.1 Piaya cayana | reverse complement strand
TCCAAACAGACCTCACCCAGTCTGTAGCTCTGCATAGGGCTGTTGTGCCCCAGGTGCAGGACTCGGCATTTGGCTGTGTTAAACCTCATCCCATTGGACTCTGCCCAGCGGTCCAGTCTGTCCAGATCCCTTTGCAGGGCCTTCCTACCCTCCAGCAGATCCACGCTTCCACCCAGCTTTGTGTCATCTGCAAACTTACTAAGGGTGCACTCAATGCCTTCATCCAGGTCATCACCCTCATCATAGAAATTTCTTACCAATATTTGATCTAAATCTCCCGTCTTTCAGTTGAGAGATGCTGCCCCTTGATGTATCACTACAGGTCCCAGTAAAATGTTTCTCTCTTGATCTTTTAAGTCCCTTTTATATAAAAAAAATCACTCCCAGAGTCTTTTCTTCTCCAGGATGACCAAATCCAACTCTGCCTTTCATCACAGGAGACGCATTCTAACTCTGACTTCATTTTTGTGGTCCTTCTCTGGACATGCTCTAATGACGTTTTTCTTGCGCCAGAGGAGTCAGAACTGGATACAGCATTCCAGATGAGCTCTCACTGCAATTAGGTAGCCCATGGACTTCAACAATTGTGTTTTCTGTCAGCATATCTTCCTAAAGGGTCAAAAAACATTAAGCTTCTCTCCACTTTCCTTCTTGCAGCATAAGAACTAGATAACAACCTTAACTCCCAGGCCAAAATTATCCCTCAGCCAAAGGGACAATTTCATCCAGCTTTCATTCTTCATAAGAAATCCTTAAGATACTTAGTCTCATTAACTACCTGTGAGTTAAAGCCTTTGTTACATTTAATGAAAATTCTGTTATAAATTAGTTCTGCATTAATTTCCAGACATGGTACTTAAACCAACAAACTTAAGTCAAAATTATTATTTCTCTCATGAAAGAAGAGCACAAATACCTCACTACATTTTCCAGCTGCCTCAGTTATAAGGTCCAACATACTCCATCACAGAAAGCTCTCCACGTAGAATGTGGCAAGTGAATTACAAAAATAAGCTACAAAGAAATTGCCTCCACAATTTTGAGTACAGGGTATTTAAGATATTTTATTTCAAAAGCCTATCTTACTCCATCAGTAGAGAAGCTTAATAGTCAGAAAGAACAAGAGATTTAAATTCGTGCCAAATTACACCAACAAATCAGTTCCAAAGACTCCCAGTAAATCAGCAACCAACTCATCCAAATACCACTGTAAGAAATACAGTGTTGATACAGCAAGATTCCCCTGGTACTGAGCATAGGCAGGTTTTGTTTCAATTTTGACTATCAGCCAGCTTGGAAATAATACTTCTGTAGCATAATCGCATAGTGCTTTGGAGACACACACTACTTCCAGCTCTCCAGATAGATAATCTTATTCCTGCAGGATATCTCTAAGATTCAGTTATAAGATTGAGTGAAACCTATGGACTTCTGACCAGGTCCAAGCAAGAATCCATCTCAAACCCTGGAGGAGAATCGAATACAGTATCTTACCCACATATTTAAACTCGTATCGATAATAGAAAGGAGCTCTGAAGAACATTAAGGTTTCTGTATTTCATGTCTACAGCCATGACAAAGATTATTGGCTTCTTCTCCCAGCAACAAAAATCTAAGAATTCCTTTTATATATGGCCCTGTCATTATAGCTACTCAAATCAAATTTAGTCCAGTACTTCTACTGGTGCAGGTATCTGTTCCTTCTTTTTATCAGCTGGAATCTGGTGGAGCCATCAGACACTGGTCTTAGGGCATTAGGAAGATTAGTTACCTCATTTCACTTTAGATCATATTCTATATGAATTCAAACTGTAATTAAAAAGACCATTAGAAGACATTCACAAAGATGACATGTTTAGCTCTTGTGCTGTTGTTGAATCTGAAGTGCTTCTTCAGGAGGCTTATAATACATAACATCTGCACATGCAAGAGAAATGTGTGACCAGGCCAGGTCCATATGGGTTCATGAAAGGCAGGTCTTTCCAAACTAACCTGATCACCTTCTGTGACAAAGTGACTCACCTACTGGACAAGGAAAAGATTGTGGATGTAGTCTTCTTGAACTTGAGTAAAGCCTTTGATGGTTTCTCACAGCATTCTGTTTCAGAAACTGTCAGCCTCAAACCTGGGTGGAAAACTGGTTGGATGGCTGGGCCTAGAGAGTGGTGGTAAATGGTGTTAAATCCAGCTGGAGGCTAGTTACAAGCAGGGTTGCCCAGTGCTCAGTGCTAGGTCCAGCCCTGTCCAATGTCTTCATCAATGACCTGGATAGAGGCATTGAGTGCACCCCTAGCAAGTTTGTGGATGACACTAAGCTGGGTGGAAGTGTCGACCTGCTGGAGGGTAGGGAGGCTCTGCAAAGGGATCTGAACAGGCTGGGCAGAGTCCAATGGCATGAGGTTTAACAAGGCCAAGCACCGGATCCTGCACTTGGGGCACAACAACCCCAAGCAGAGTTACAGACTAGGAGAAGTCTGTCTAGAGAGCTGCCTGGAGGAGAAGGACCTGGGGGTGTTGGTTGACAGCCAATTGAACATGAGCCAGCAGTGTGCCCAAGTGCACAGGAAGGCCAATGGCATCTTGGCTTGTATCAGAAACAGCAGGACCAGCAGGCCCAGGGAGGTTATTCTCCCTCTGTACTCAGCCCTGGTGGTACTGCACCTCAAATACTATGTTCAGTTCTGGGTCCCTCATCACAAGAAGGATTTTTAGGCCCTAGAGTGAGTTCAGAGCAATGAAGCTAGTGAAGAGGCTGGATAATATGTCTTATGAGGAGCAGCTGAGGGGCCTGGGGTTGTTTAGCCTGGAGAAGAGAAGGCTGAGGGGAGACCTTATTGCTCTCCAAAACTACCTGAAAGGAGGTTGTAGAGAGTAAGGAGCTAGTCTCTTCTCCCAAGTGACAGGGGACAGGACAAGGGGGAATGTCCTCAAGCTCCACTAGGGGAGATTCAGACTGGACATCAGGAAAAAAATTCTCACAGAAAGGGTCACTGGGCACTTGCAGAGGCTGTCCAGGGAGGTGGTTGAGTCACCATCTCTGGAGGTATTTAAACAACAGGTGGATGAGGGGCGTGGTTTAATGGTTGATAGGAATGGTTGGACTCAATGATCCTAGAGGTCTTTTCCAACCTAGTGATTCTGTGATCCATAAGGCTATTGCAAGCAATACAGGACTGCTATGACTTCACTCACAGCTTCTCACCTTTAAGAGAGCCAACTAAGCAGTCAAATACATAAATCTGTAATTCTTTTTTCATTGTTGACCAGCAACAGGACCAGAGGCAATGGCACCAACTGGAACACAGGAAGTGCTGCCTAAACATCAGGAAATACTTTTTTTACTGTTAAGAGTAACCAAATACTGGCACAGGTTGCCCAGAGCAGCTGTGAAGTTTCCATATTTGGAGATACTCAAAATCCACCTGGACCACAGTAGACAACTTTAAGTGGCTCTATGTGAGCAAAAGGGCTGAACGTTACAACCTTGAGAGGTCCCTCCCAACCTTATTCATTCATAAGAATTAAAAGCCTCTTCAGTACAGTCATATCTGCCAATATCAGTTCTTAACAGCTAAAAACCAATAGCAACACTGTGGTCTTTCTCAACACACTGTCCTGCACATTAGTCTTCTTAGCTCAGTTCAGACTTCTGCAACAGACTACATACCAAGAAACAGTATTAGATCATCTTTATCATAGGTTAAGCACTGAAAGACAGACCTGTGAGGAAAAATGTTTTTTATGCCTCAGAAAAACATCTGACATTTCAGCCTATATAAAGAAAGCTCTATTTCTTTTATGAAAGAGTTCAGAATCTCTCTTAGTAGGGTGCTTCTCCATGCCAGGAAGAATAACAGGGTTAACTATGCACAGAGTGATGATGCAATTACACCAAAGTACATCACGCTGACATCCTAGTCCTTTCAGGAGGAAAGGAAGATTAGACAGCGAGGCACAGATCTTAAGCCATTGGTTCTTTAAAAACAGGCTCTCTGGAATATTTTGTTCTTCTGCAGATCAAAAGGAATTCTTTTCTAAACACTTTGTTCTTTTACATTTTATAACTGCTGACATTCAGTTGGATCATGAATTTCACCCATGCATAATGGTTGGGCATGCATCTACTACAAAGATCAGAGAAAACAGAATTGCATGAACATTTGACCAAGGTTAAATAAACGATGAGAATCTTTTTGTCATGTAGTCCCTAAAATGACTTTCTTAAACATTGAGATTTATGGCAGATGAATTGAAAACATGTAAATACAACACAGATTCTATACAGTGCATAACTATAGCCATGTTTCCAGAGGTCAAAGCTGAAGGACCAGTCATTCCTTCTCTATCAAGGATTCTATTTCTACTGCCGCAGCTGAGCAATGTCTAAATTCATTTAAGAAAAAGTCAGTTTTAAGCTTGAAAATTTCTTCTCTCCCTGCCCCCCCCATTTATTCACCAGTATTCTAGTGAGCTAGCTATTTAATTCCCTGGTTAACAGAAGTGATAATCTACATAAATTATTCACAATGTGTTCTCAGTCCCTCCAATTCAGTCATGTTTGCTGAAAGTCAAGTCAGTAACAAAGCATCATTCCTCTGTCGGCCCATACTTTTCAAACAAACAGCTGCTTGAGCTTATTTCTCCCCGTTAGGAACCATCACCTGTTCTCCTCTAGAGTTTCATTTCACATCCTGATTCTGTTCTCTGCTCCAGACACTCTCAATGCTATCAGTACTTCCCTTTAGCAGCTGTCTTATAAATCTGGTTTGGGAAAACAGGGACAGGGGAAATCTTGCAACAAAGACAGCCAATACGGGCTAAACGAGTAGCAATTGCCAAGTAAAATGTTTTATCTAAATTAAATAAGGCAGAACAGGTATGAAGCATACTTTCAACAGATCTCATCATTTTTCAGAGTGCAGATAGAAAGAATGAACAGTTTTAAGAGCACATTAAAGCAGTTCACTGACCCACAACTGAGTTCTCTCTCCTTTTCATCTCATACCAGTCACTCTTTCTGAAAAGTGAACGGTGTAATTCCCACTCCTATATCTTACAAGAAGCCTTTGGTTATGTTCACAATAGTCAAACTAGTTAGTTTTAGGTAAGGAAAAAAAAATTAAACTAAGCAGATGGGGAGAAGGAAAAAACAACTTAAAATCATTTTCATGATACAAGATGAAAATGAAAAAAAATGTTCTAAATAAAGGTATTATGTACAACATCACCTTGAGTGACTCTTACTGATGCTGTGCAGGTGAAGACTATTACCAGGTAACGTACACAACTTTGTGTTGCTCTGAGTTGGGGATCACAATAAGCTTTTCTCAAATCCATCTCTCAGCTTTCATATTTATACTTGAAAATTCAGAACTTGCTTCTACTCACATTGAAGCCATGACAAAAGGCCTATATAGTTGCCCATCTCTCAAATGAAACTATGGTTTAGACACTCTCTGGACTGTCCCTTTTAGGGGGCTTATGCATAAAGAGAGCTTTTAAATAGAAAGCAAAGGGAAATCATAGCTACTTTAGGTATTAACAACTAGCAACCCTACAAGGAAAGTAAAAAGTATCTAATTATGGTTCTAAAAAAACCTTTACACAGCCAATTAAAGCAGACCAAGCCCAAAGTCTCAATCAGCCTATGTTATCAACACATTATCAGCTACATAATTTTACCTGAGCACTACCACTGCCAACAGATATAGATCTAATCTGAGTGCCAGTAATGGACCTGACCTTTAGTAACAGGATCAGGAGACTCGCTGCAGACTAGAAATTCTTTCAGACAGGAATGATGAGGCACCTCATCCAGTGCTCAGCACATAGAGTACACATCCCCCATTGTCCACAGTTAGGTGAAATTATAAAGATGACACCACCTTCAAATGATGTGCAATAACAGTTCCGCCACCTTTAGAAAAACCCAAACAATACACAATTAATTGCCTTTTTAGCTGTCAATGAAATATCTTCCCTCCCTACTTTAGCAACAATATCATCTAACTTGCAAAACCATGCAACTGAGTGTACAATATATGTCAGTATAAGAAAAGGTCCTAACTGATCCCTTACCTTCAAGGTTCAGGGTCTTCAACATGTGTCCACACTGAAAACTGTATCTGGACAAAGACTATATCCTTGCAAACTCTAAGCAGATATTTGTAAGATTTTAGTCAAAACATCCAGTACTAACGATTTAAATTCAAGAAGCTTTTTCCAAGACATGAATCATTACTAACCTATGAATTTAACTAATTGGAAACCCCTCTCACTGCCCACACTTGAGAAAAAAAAGAAAACTTCAGACACTTCCTGGAACATCAAAAAACCCCAATAAGGAATCATTGATTGATTTTTTGGCACATACACCTCTCAAATCTGCATAACCCAAAGTTCAGGGATATGTACATATATGTGTGTGTGTATACACACACACGCACACCCCCCACTCCTCCCCAACCAAGACTGAGTATTTCTAGAGCAAAACAGCTATTAATTGTTTTATTTCCTTAAAGTATTAGATAATTATTTAATTACTAATGATTATTTGAAAGGATGTAGCACTAAGAGTATTTAGACAGTCTCAGTAATTGCATACTTGGTCTGCTAGGATACAAGGTATTTGCTATAACCCCCCAAATAATTATTTTCCAGCTTATCACCATCATGATATACCAAACTCTGGACCAGTCATTCTTAGTTTTGTAAAGAAATGAGGGTTGGACTGTATGTGTGATACTGAAAGCTTGTTTCACTACATCGTCACTGCGTTCTGGGTCCAGAGTTAGTAATTAGTTAAAAAACAGCCAGTTCAAACTGGGATAATTCAGCCTTGACTCTGCCTCTTTCCTTGACTCTTGCCAGACCCCACCTCTCCACACACATGCTTGCAGATCAGTATAATTAACCCAGCTTGTAGCCATGGCCCTGAACTCAAAGGGCATTTGCATCACTGAAGCTTTGCCCTCTAAGTTACTCCTAAGAGAGCTCCGTTTCTTGCTGGGCAATCACAAGGACAAGAATCTTTCATTAAAAATAGGCTAATATCTCATGCGGCCACAGGTCTGGGCTATAGCCAGGGATCTGTAATATGGGTTAACATCTGACCACACTGTGAAAATAATTACTCCTTCTCCTTTACAGGAGCTTCAACCCTTTTCCATGTGACCTGGAACACACACCGCTACAGCAGAACTCTTCACCAAGAGTGCTGTGATGTTTCATCTTTGCCATACCCTTAAAAAATGAATCCAATAGCTTCATATAATCCTCTTTCTAGATCTTTGTGTTAATACAACACTGAACTCTGCTGAAGAAAATAATCCCTAAAGCATACACATTTAAAACCTGTCACCCCTCACCGCCACAAGAGGTTACACCCAATTATTTCTTTAGGCAACTAAGAGAAAGTGGAAGCACCACAATCCTCCTTTGGCTACTGGTAGGAATTCTCACCCGTGACTGCACAGGCAAAGAACAGCAAGTCAGGCCAAACAGGACCTGAAGCAGGACATTTAGCTCTGCTCTCACAAGACCTTATCTGGAGCCCTATGCTCAGTCCTGAAGTCCTCAGCACAGGAAGGATATGGAGTTGCTGGAGCGAGTCTAGAGGAGGACACAAAAATGATTAGAAGGCTGGAGCACCTCTGCTACAAGGACAGGCTGAAAGAGTTGAGGTTGTTCAGCCTGAGAAGAGAAGGCTCCAGGCAGATCTTAGAGCAGCCTTTCAGAACCCAAACGTGCCTACAGAAAAGCTGAGGAGGAGCTCTTTATTAGGGAGAGCAGAGATAGGATGAGGGGGAACAGTTTTAAGCTGAAAAGGGGGAGACTGAGATAAAATCTTAGGGGTTTTTTTTGTTTGGGTTTTTTTGGTGTTTTGTTTTGTTTTACTGTGAGGGTGCAGAGGCACTAGCACAGGTTGCGCAGAGAAGGCATGGATGCCTCATTCCTGGCAGTGCTCAAGACCAGGTTGGATGAGGCTTTGAGAATCCCGATCCAGTAGAAGGTGTTCCTGCCTATGGCAGAGGATTGGAACTGGATGGGCTTTGAGGTCTTTTCCAACCCCAGCCATTCTATGATTTTAAATACATGGACAGTTAAAATTAAAGAAGGGACCATACATCCCCAGAAATCCCACCTGGTATAAGTTCAGAATGCTCAATTATCTTTAAGTTACTGAGGATTGTGAAAAAATGGGACAAAGAACTAGATAAAAGTAAAACACCACATGTAAAACAAAGAATAAAATAGAAAGTTTCTTGTCCTACTATTACTGAAAGGCCTTACCTTTTAACCTAAGCCATGTATACCACCCAGCAGAGTATTTTGTCCCTTGAAGCCCTGAATATCAAGATACAGTCCGTTGTGCTGAAAGCTTCTCTTCCCAAAAAGGAGAGCACTTGCCAATAAAACACAACTGTTTTACCATATGCCACATCGTTCTGCCAAGTCTCACCAGCCTGTTCTACTTTTGTGCAAATTTCATTATAACATAGCTCAGAGCAATGCTCATTAAAGAGTACACTGAAAAAATGTCAAGTTGTTTTTATATTAAGAAAGTGTGACTTTGTTTCCCATGAAGATTTTAGATTGGTATTTATTGAAGAGAAAAATTTGAGAAATCTCACCTTAAGCTTACAACTCATTTCTGGGACTAAGATGCCAGCCCTATAATCAGCTCTATCACACCCTACAGTCAACAGTTACTTTGAGGATTGTCCACTTCTAGCACTCCAGGGAGATCTCTCATCTAAGCAGTCATTAAACACTATCTGTGCTATTAAACAGGAGTTAGGATATAGCCCTCTCTTCAGATAACTTTGAATGCTGACTGTTCACCCTTTTTCTTTACGGTGGCTCACACCACTCCATCAGTTCCAAAAGTCTTGTAAGTTGTTAAGTCCTTCTATATTTATCAGGAGCACAGAAAACTCGTTAAACTGAAATGCTTCCATAAAATAGATGACAAGAGCGGTCTTTAACTGATGACCTATCCAGAAACTAGTCCAAATGCCGGTCTGATTTAAACTCACTGAACTCATGGGAGAGCAGGGAAATCAGCCCAAAACCTGGCTTAAGATTCTGTTTGATGGGTTTTGTCCAGAAACAGATCAACATGTGGTAGTTCTTAGATTTTAGCTCAATGAGTCATTGATAAGCCTATCACAGGCTGAAGAAATAAATATTTTTTTCATTTACTTGCATCCAGTTCTAGTCACAGCCAACAATCAATCCAGAGAGATACCTCCTTCCTTGTACAGTTACATTTTTTAGTACATTTTTCTCAAACACCTAAAATGTTCTTTAATGTAAAATTCAAGATTAAAAAAAAGGTCACAACCAATTGACGCTTACAGCATATGAATCACAGTAGGGAATTTATATATATCGTAGCAGTTTTCTTTGAGAAATCAGATTTTCATCAGATGCAAAACAACAATTTAAGGTTTCCACACAGTTTGGTCTGCTCTTTTATTTGATAACTTTCATAATGCATGCCAACTGCTGTTCAGCCGCTATTTCCCATCACCATTCATCCAGAAAAACACTAATAAAATTCGACACAAAAGTACAGTCTCCAAAAATCCAGGTAGTTCTAGGGATCATAGAATAGTTTGGATTGGAGGGAACCTTAAAGATCATTAAGTTCCAGCCTCCCGCTGTGGGCAGGGACACGTTCTACTGGATCAGGTGCAATATAATGGAATGGATGTGCTACGTAATACATATCCAAAATTCATTTTTTGTGAGTATACAAGACCACTTGCATCTCCTATTTATTTAGTGTCTGTTTTCACATACACACTCCACACTCTCACCTGCCTTTCTACAGCAGCAGAGAATTTCGAAAAGCCTTTCCATTCAAGCCCTATAATATACTTCTCCCAGTCATTTTTGTTCCTGTTGCCTGCTTTTTGCAGTTTTATTTCAGTTAGCTAAACTTGGACTGTAATCTATTACAATTTTTATTTTAAGGGATACATTAAAATCGACAAGGGTTTTAAAGACCAAGGCCGTCTCTGTTCAACCTATCACCCTGTGTTTGTGTCCATCCTTGTCTGGCACATCTTCACTGGCACAGGTTGCCCAGAGAAGGTGTGGCTGCTGCATCCCTGGGGGATGGGACTTTGAACAACTTTGAACAACTTGATCCAGTGGAAGGTGTCCCTTCCTACAGCAGGAAGGCAAAAGTGGATGATCTGTAAAGCCCCCTCCAGCCTAAAACATCCTATGATTGCATAATATTAGGCTGGTTAGCCCACAACAACTATTGTCAAACTGAATTCCCCTCATCCCAGACAAGTAACTACTCCTATGCTTGTACACAGATAGACAGACGCAAGCACAAGCATCTTTTAAAGTTATTTGAAGATGAACATTGCTTATTGGCAAAATCCAGCTACACTTAATTTTAAAGCAAAACCAAAACAATTTTAAAAGTTTACACTTCAGTAAAAAAAAAAAAAAAGATAACATAACAGAACCCTGCCTTTTGTTTATCCACAGTTCAGCATCTTTTCCATCTTAAACTGAATCCTCAGCAATGCAGATACTGAAGAGCCACTAACCACTGGGTTCAGTTGCCTGGAAACAAGCCTGTTGCAGACAGTTGCTGTAGACTACAAGGAAAATCAACCTGATCCTTCAGGATCAACCTCCAGACAAAAAAAGAAAGTGTAAACTGTCATGATGCTTCCATTAGTATGCTTTAAGTTGTTCAGGAAAAAGAAAGAATAAAACATAGGACAAAAATGTTCAGTATTTGCAAAATCATAACAGCAAACAGAACCTACCGTTATCACTCTGCAGTGCCATGAGAATCAGCATACCCACATATATAATCTGCTGCAAAAACTACAGAAACAGATACCACAGCTACATGTTGACAGTACTAATGCAGAGAAGAACTGGTGCTGCATCCTGCTGTGTATTCCCCTGTTTTGTGGCTCTGTGCACACCTGAAGTACAACTTTCAATCAGACCTAAGCATTACCAGCTGCTTTGCAATAAACAGCAGCTCACCTGAGTGAAGCAATTTAGCCAATAAATCCCAGGTGCAGTAACATAGGAAATCTCAAAAAGAATGAGGATCTAAAATAAGTTACTATTTATTGACTGTAAAGGAAGGGAAAATTATATCAACTCTTGCTTCCACCATTCAAAAAACTCTTTTCTACTACATCACTTAGAATTTGTGTCATTCAGACCACTACATTCTATATCTTAGCATCAAGTTTTGTTGGAGTCGCACTAGAAATACCCAAACCAAAGAAAGCCCTATAACAACATTTTGTTTCAACAGAGCATTTCTGTGGGGAATTGTTAGAGGTGCCTGGTGCAGTTTCCACCACAAGGGCAAGCATGTACTGAATAGTGACCAGATTACAGCACATTTTCAATGGGGCAAAACAGAGGTTCCCACGTAGTTTGTAAGTATTTCCTCCAATGCATTATAAACACCATTTACTTCCGAGGATTGATCCTCCTTTTCCCTTTAAGTGACTGGATTTCTCTCATTCCAGCATTTTCTGAACAGCTTCAGGGAAACTGAAGGGGTAAAGTAGGTGTATTTTTACAAGCTAACAAGGGAAAAACAGAGGTTGCTTGATTTTAAGGATCTTATCCTGACTACAGTTTTCAGGAACATGAGTATCTGCAGCATAATTTACAGGTACAGGTGCAAGATCTAATCCTGTGTTCTGAGGCTGAATCCCTTACCCCTGCTCATGAAAGTCAGTGCTCAGGTCAAAAAATCAGCTCATCTTCCGATCTCTGAGTACACATGTGAGGTGGTGCTTCCAGATTGTCTTCTCCCAAGACATGTGCTAACGAAGGGATAGCTAGAACTGCCTTTCAGAGCCCAAGCTGCACTACAGTTCTGCAGTCATTACCCTACTGCCAGCATGTTCTGCGATTGTTTGGAGCAAGGTGATCTTCACCACAGGGCAGCAGGTGGAAAGGAGGACACAGTCCCATTGCCTTGGCCTTTGCTGGTTAGGAGGTTATGGAGCAGTGCAACCTCAGAGGAGATGCAGCAGGATGGGCAAGCCAACATTTGGAGATACAGATGAAATTAAAATCCTAACCAGTAGGTCTCTAAACAGATGTTTTTATCCTTTTAAATGACTCAGCTCTACCTTGACTCCATATTTCAAAGTTCCCTGTTAAAATTTCTTCACTTTCTAGAAATCTTCCAACTGCAGCTCCCCAGTATTCAAAAAGCCAGAAAGTGCTAAGGACCCTAGATCAGTTGCTCAATCAAATGCCTTGTCATTTCTGACCTTTTCCATGAAAGGTTATGCCTTCTTTCAGAACCTTTGGAGACTAGAGACCAACCAGTAACTGAAGAGATTTTCTAATTCTAACATTGTGAGCTACAGTTATGTCTTTGGTAACACAGTTTTCCCAGTGTTTCTTAGAAGGGGCACAAGATATTGTTGAGCTGTTTCTGAACAGTAAGGCAAAACCTGGCTTCTTAAAATGCAAGTCTGAATTAAAACTTTGCAGTTTCAAGAATACAGTACTCTTTGTTATGCACAGAAGGCTTAAAAAACCCAACAAAGCAGTGGCAGCTGAACAGCGGAACAAAACAAGGAACAAACTGTTTCTCAGATCTTTTTTGTTGTAGATACACAACAGCATAAAACAAACCTGGAAATTCCTTGATGGCATTACAGGTCAGTGACTGAATTTTGAAATACTTTTGTGCAACCCAATTTGTATGTACCTCTGCAACACATTAATACCAACACCAGTTACTACCCGCCACTTCAAAAGGCCTGCCAAATAAACTGATTTTGAGGAATGGGAGTATTATTTCTATTGCACGAGTATAGAAGTGGAAACAAAAAGCGGGTCGATGACTTGCCCCGAGGCACAAGAAACCCATGTCAGTTGGAATGCAGACAAGAGAACAATTGACAAACAGTAGTCTTGCACTAGTAAAACCACTGATAATGGTTTATAACTAATGCTTTTTAGCAATACATTTAAAATAGCCACTCTCTTCCCAACCTTCACCCAGCACAAAGAAACAGAACCAGGTGTTGCTGGATGCCAGAGCTTAGTACTGCAAATATCATAGACATACATGTTTTTTAAATCCTCATACAATAGAGGTTTTTTTAATCCATCCTTTTGAGTAATATAGTATTACTAACTATGATATTTTCTCCATTTATTCTACACCAGCGTCCCACAGCCTATCAATAATTAATGTCAGGCATAAATCAAGCTTTAACACTGCTCCCCTCCCAGGCTAAGGCGCGGTACACTGCAGTCTGCCCTGTTCACAGTCCTATACTCTCCTGGGTTTAATTGAATTAAGAACAGCATCAGGCAGATATACATTTTTCTGTTTTATAGAACTAGACTTACTACAATCATTTGGAGTCAAACATGCAGAGAGCGGGTGACTTTTAGCATTTATCAAAGTGAAGGATTAAGAGCGCCAGGGCTGTAGCCAGATGGGTCCAACAGGCACCGTGGGAAGCTCCTTTGTACAGTTCTTGCAACAGTCTTAATGAAAAGCTAAGCCCTAGTTGGCTTTCTGATGCCAGACCTTTAGTCAGTGTTAATCGAGTTGAGTTTTCTAAGGAATTTTACAGAGGCCTCACATGAACAGATACCACAATCAGAAACTGTATAAATACATTTTCAAATAACACATTTATAAGAATGCACACACAAACACTTTTGTTTGCTAATATTGCAGCCAGGCACTAATTCAGAAAGTATTCAAATGCCTGTCTTTCAGGGTTACTCTTGAAACTACATAGATTAACTCCAGAAGAAACAGAGAACGCAATACTGCATATCAAACTGGTGTGGTTGGAAGGTGCAAACACTGCACTGACAGTTGATGCCGGCTGCCTCCTGGTCACAAATGGACTACACTTCAACATTCTAATAAAGCCAGTGAACTGCAGCTAAATTACATTCTCATACTGGATGTCTGGTTGCTGAAAAAGTCAAGGAACATGCTTGATTTTTCCCTCTTGTGTAGAGCAGTTTGCCTAGGGTTGCTCTTCACACCTTACAAGCAAATTTGGAAGCTGGTAGATCATTAACATTGCCCACGGGTAGACTTTGACATTTCAAATAATGACAATTTATATTCAGATTATTAATAGTCACTTGCTAAATACAGGAAAACATTATTTCTCAGTTATTTATTATTTGACTCTCTTTTGAAATAGCCCGATTGATTATTTAGTCTAGCAAAGAGGAAAAAAACAGAGTTGGCTTGCAGCAGTGACACATTGAACTACTGTTAGTAAATGAAATCATTCTGATTAAGTAAAAGTTAGAAAGAAAAAAGTTGAAGAAACAAAGCCTTATCTGCCAAAAATAAACATTTCCAAGGAAACAGGAGGATACAGCAAAACTTAGAACAAATAAGCAAACCACAGAGCTAATGTTTGATTTGCTACTTTTAGCAGAACATCCTCAAAATATCAGAATAGCCTTGTATGTTTTACCTTTACAGCGGAAGGATGGTCAGAAAAAGCCTGAAAGCTGTCAAACATTTAGCATTTAGAGGCACAAAAAGCAACTTTATGACAATGTTTAACACAAAGTGAATCTATTTCCAGAACACATTTGGATGTAACAACTGTACAATAACTGCCTAGCTTGCGGCTAAAAAAAAATTCTATACAAACACAGGACTACTTTCTTGCAAAGCAAGTATTACAGAAGTGGTTTTGAAAAATGAATGTGAAATAAGTTTACCCCAAATTTAACAAAATAAATTTGGAAAAAGCTATGCAAAGGGAAAGGAGATAAATATTTTGTATTTAAAATGAAAAACAAAACAAAATGTATTTTCAGTGTAGAGACAATTGCAAAGTTTTATAATGGGCTGTGGTTGATCCACAGGGTCTCTGCTTAGCAGGCTGACCAACAGGCTGACATGATCTAGTCGACCTTACTTTGAGCAGAGGCATTGACTAGAGAACCTCCCAAGGTCTCTGCTACGTTAAAGAAGGGGCAGAAACCTTGATTTTACAATCTGAAATCCTCCACCATGTCAAATCTTCCTGGTAGAGAGCATTATAACATTGCTTTATAGTGTCCGGTAGCAGATCATAGAATCACTAGGTTGGAAAAGACCTCTTAGATCATCTAGTCCAACCATTCCTATCAGCCACTCAACCATGTCCCAGAGCACCTTGTCTACCAGTCTTTTACATACCTCCAGAAACGCTGACTCAACCACCCCTCTGGGCAGCCTGTTCCAGTGCCCAATGACCCTTTCTGTGAAAGATGTTTACTTCCTTCCATGTTTGCAACAGGAGATAACAGAGGATACATAACTTTCCAGTGACCTTCACAGCTTTGGGTCCTTCTCCCATTCTCTTCTACCTCTACATGCACAGACAGAAACACCCTCCAACAGTAAGGAGCAATTCTCATTGATCTCATTCTGTTTCAGATAAGGACTCTTCCAAGAGTCACAGATCCTCTCCAAAACTTTCTTATAGAACAGAACTCAATGTAGAACATAGGATGATTAAAAGGAGGGTTTGCTTGTTTGTACCTTTCCTCTCTGTTCATCACTCCAAATTATATCTAGCTGTAGGAGAAGTAAAGTTAAATTTCAAAACTATAAAAGCAAAGATAAAAATATCTTATTAAAATGAATTCTAGTATCATTATTTTTCCACTAAGCATAGTATGGATCACAGAAGTAAGCTATTATAGACTTTGAGCAACAATTTAAGTAAAGCTTTCATAATACAACACCCCATCTGCATTCCCATAGACTTCTAAAGCCCATATTCAGCATGGGTCTTTCCACAGGGCTGTAGGTGCTAGCTAAAACCCCTTCATAATTTCTGGGGAAATTTCTGGGGACATAATTTTCAGTATATAAATTAAACACTACAGCTTTTAGGTAGCAAAAAGAAATTACATCTTACTAGTATTGACAGCTAGCAGTGATTTTCTTGCTTAAAAGACATTCTAAGAGTGTCTATTTCCCTTCTGTTTCCAATACAGCTAGGTTAGCTGACTACTGTAAAATTTAAACTGTTGACGTTACAGAAGTTAACACAAGAAACTATGCGAGCTCTGTGAAATAGATCACTGCCTTTAGAACAGTTCTTTTTTGTTAGCTACGCACTGTTAATACTGAACCAGAGTTGCTTTTGAGCTGCACAAACCCCCAGATCACCAGTAACTGACTAGCAGGTCATGGTGACTATAACATCACAGAAGAGAGAAAATGTAGCTTTTAGACTTAATATAATCCACATGAAACTAAGTTAGCAGCTGCTTAAGCTACAGTACAGCACAGCTACTGAAAGTATGATTTCCACTTCCTCTAAGAATCACAGAATCATGGAATGGTTTGGGTTGGAAGGGATCTTAAAGATCATCCAATTACAACCCCCTGTCATGGGCAGGGATGCCTTCCACTGGATCAGGTTGCACAAAGCCTCATCCAACCCGGGTTTGAATGCCTCCAGGGATGCCACCAGACCTCCCTTATCTCTTACCTAAATTAATTCCAACACTCAATTTACACTAAATTAATTCAACACTCGCGGTGGCAGCAGTGATAAATCCTCTGCTTGCCTTCAACAATAACACTTTTGATGTTTCCTCACAAGCTCAGTACAGAAATTTCAGCTCTGCAGTCCCCAAAACAAAGTATGTTCTGGCTCTTCCATCATAGTAATGCTTTTAACACACCCAAATCCCCAATGTATTGATATCAAACATAGCAAAGCTAGCAGCTGAAATAGTAGGGAAGACTCATAATGGATGAACACACATTTAATAAAAGTAGTAATTCATTTTTACTAAAGTACTATGATTTTTTTTTAATAGCCCATAACTTAAACACACACCTCCTAAGAATCTTTTAAATAAACAGAAGAGACACTACAACCTTGGTACTGAATACAACTACAGAGCTGATACACAAATTTTGCAGTTCACCAGTGTTGAATACTTCAATAAATAGTTAAAATCACTTATTTAAATGGGAGGCACTTTCTCTTTATATGCTTATAGCCATCGAGTAATCATGTCAAGCACTCAGACTTTCATAGTTTATCCATGTACACACTCTAAGAACATCTACACACCGTGCCTTCTGCAGTGATCCCCAATCAAATTTATTCACACTGATGTACCTTTATATATATCAACTCTGTTGTATATGACTTCTCCAAAAGTGAGAAGCAGTGCCAGAGCTCAGCATCAAGAAAACAATTCATTCTGTATGTTGTGTGTGTATATGTATACACAAACACAGACACACACCCCCTCTGTAGTGCATTTGCACTATTAATAGCAAGATGTCACTCTCAACTACACAAGATAATGTACATCTTAGAATCACAGAAAAATAAACCTGTGTTTTAGCCAGACAGAAACAGTAATTTCCCATATAGTTACAGAAAAGAACTTTCCATATTGTTCCAAATGGAAAATAGATCTTTTTTCCCCTCTATAGTCTGTCTCTCCCTCCACTGAAAAAGGACAAAAAGATACATCTTAAGAAAAAGACACTTATACCAGGTAAAACTATATTTCAAGAAGTACTAAAGGGAAACACTTCATGTTTTTATTTCTTTTCATGCTTGAACTTAGGAGCAAGCCTCAATGGTTATTAATAATGAAGGAGTAACACTTTATGAAATCAACATTTTAATCAGAATCAAAAATCTTCATACCGCTTGAATGGGGTGATAAACCCTGTAGGATCATCATCTGCTATTCATAAAACTGGTCTTGCAAATTCACATTTCTAGTACAGTTGGATACACACACACACGACCTTGGATTTAATGCCTTCTGTGACAAAACACACCCAGTCTAAGGTGCAATTATCATCATTTTGCATGATAACAATCAGGATTTTTTTTTTAAACTACTGGTACGGTGCCACTGCCTAGCTCCTTCTTTTCACTTCAATAACCAAGCCACCAAAACCATCCTAGGTGAGAGTTTCATAAGTTGCAAGACTACAGTGATGAAGACTTCAGCTGGAAGTCACATAACCAAGTACCCTGTCTTGAAATCTCCAGAAACCTCATTACAAACCTATTTTGTCACTATATTTAACACCAGTAGTTGTCAACTAAGTCCCCTCAATTTCTTCTACCGAAGAGTTGCAAGGAGCATTAACTGGTATTAGCACCACATTGTGAGGCCTCAACAGAAATGGAGGGAGACCAACAGCAAGACACCGACACAGCCTTTGGTTACTGCACACCTCCCAGTTTCTTTATTCTTTTCCTTACTACCTTAATCAGGTCTTCAATACAGAGATCAAAGTGGAAACAAATATCTGTTTGCCCTTTCCTGGTTTGTTTGGGTTTTTTTTTCTCTCCTCTTTTTATTTAAGTGCAATAACTAGGGCTCTCAGTGAAATATCTTTCTGGCAAACATTGCAAATGTTTTCAAGCAGCATGAAAAATGACTTTATTTTATAAAAAGCCCTGTGCAGATCAAGTACACTACCTGCATACAAACACTTTGACCAGTCAAGTTAGTGTATGTCTCTAAGAGCCCACCTCTTCGCCCTGCTCAGGTTCTGGTTTGCAAGTTGCATGCCACGATTCTGTGTTTTATAGGATGGTTTCGGTTGAAAGAGACCTTAAAGATCATCCAGTTCCAACTCCCTGCCATGGGCAGGGACACCTCCCACTGGATCAGGTGGCTCAAAGCCTCATCCAACATCATTTTGAGAAGCCATTGTAAAGAAGTCAACTACAGTTACTTCTGAGCCACATTTCTGTCAAAACCAATCCCATTTTGTCATGGCATTACAGAGCTGTATTTTATCCATTCTGCAAGAGAAGACTGGGAAATACTGTGCACCAGAGACAAGTGCACAAATCAGTGTACTTAATTCCTCAAGCCTGATAAGAGTTCCTAGATAATAAAAATGGAGGGAGATCAAGCAAAAGGAATACAATTTTTGCAATAAAATTTACATAGTGCTTCCTGGGCAGGGAGCAATGCACTGGAAGTAAAGATTTTCAAGAACATCTTGTGAACTTGAGTGATACAATGTCAGAAAGCTGTACTGACCAGGAATGAGATGATCCGTTCTACTATGCTACCGTGGCATGCCTAGATGAACCATTCATTCAAAGGAAGACTTGAACTCCTTCTACCATTTTTTAAATATATATAAATGCTGGTTTATATTTTTTGTGTATAGAGTTGTCTATATGTCTAAATATAGATACATAGCAGGACCATAGGAGAGGTATTTTTCCTCCTTTTGCTTTTTTGCTCCAAATACAAAGTCATCAAGAGATTATTTCTGACTCTTACAGTTAGAAAGAGTGAAAGTAAACATGGAATTTTAAATGAAATAGCAGGACTCTGGGAACACTAGTAGCAGGAATTAAATAAATGAAGAATCTATAGGCAATATTGCTGATTCCCTGTTTATCAAAATAATTTCAGCCTGTAGTTCTTAGCCTCTCAGTTTAGATACAACTGCATGTATTAAGGTATTGACTGGAAATGTTGAGTTCTTCCTCAGAGCTGATATAAGTAATATTTATGTTATATTGCAAGAGTTCCTGCACTTTAGGATATTCTCCAACTCCAGTAAGACTGATTCCTAACAATCAGTTAAAAAACAATGACAAGTTGTGTTCCTATTACTATAACCACCAGTTACACATGTTCCTGGTATACATGTGTGTGCTGAGGAAGGAAGGGAATTCTCCTTCCAGTATTTGTTATTTATTTACAAAACATTTTGCTGCAAATCTGAAGACAAAATTTGGTATCCAACTGGAAAAAAAAACAGCCCACAATTTAATAATCCTGTGGAATGCAACAGATGCAATTGTCATTACAGTATGACAAAAAAATTAGAATTGTTATCCACAACCTTTTAAAAAGTATAAACACATTTGAGGACAAAATATTTTGCAAGTTCTCTTCAGATTTGCTGAACTATTTTCATCAATAAACACAAACCAAAAAGACACTGATATTTTCTAATTGGACTGCTCATATAATTTCTGAAAGATGGTAAAAACCTAGTAACGTTTAGTTTCNCTCCCTCCTCTCTACAACCTCCTTTCAGGTAGTTGTAGAGAGCAATGAGGTCTCCTCTCAGCCTCCTCTTCTCCAGGCTAAACAACCCCAGCTCTCTCAGCCATTCCTCATGTCAAATACTAAACTGACCCTACACTATCACTTCTGATTTTTTATTCATAAGATGGTCTGGGTTGGAAGAGACCTCAAAGCTCATCCAGTTCCAACTCCCTGCCACAGGCAGGGACAACTTCCAGTGGATCAGGTTGCTCAAAGCCCCATCCAACCTGGCTTTGAATACTTCCAGGGATGGGGCAGCCAATCCATGGATTCTCTAGATAACGTCTGCCAGTGCCTCACTACCCTGTAACTCCATTAATCTCATACCAGTTTCCTCCAAAACCCACCAAAACCTTCCATTTAGAACCAATTAATAACAAAAAAAACACCAACAACAAAAAAACCACCAGCATCTTCTGTAAGGCTGAGACACTATAAATAGCTACAAATATTTCTTTTCCAAAGACGCAGCCCAAATGGGGATATTATTTATATGCTGCATGGCTGCACTTCATAATAAAGTCTATCTTAGGAAAGCAACTGCAAATCACACCAGCTTTCTTCAATCAAATCTGCACTGTAGTTTCAAAAAATCAATTAGATATAAGCAGCAATTAGCTATTTTTAAGAACAGTCTAATTTGTTTCCCCCTAAGTGAAGCAGACACACTTGTAAACATGGAGCACACTGGCCTGACTGTTGTAAACATCACCAACTGATTTAAAATAGAAACTGGAACAGCACTAACTGGGTAACATAGTTCTGAAGTGCACACTTTAGAAAGGAAGCTGTAGAGTCTCAGCTCAGCACACTCCTTGCCTGGCAGTAGCCGAGCATGGGGGTTCATGTACCTTCATACCTCTGCACCATTCTCTATCACATAGAATGCTAGCCTCACCTTAATCTAGAGAAATTTGCTTCTAAACTACATAAAGATTAACAATTCATCACATTAGTAAATGATTAAACAAATCTTAATCTAAACACCAAGATATCAAACCCCAGGAGAACATCTGAGCAGCAATATCATTTATGATGCAGATAAGACCAGGATGAGCACAGGCAAAGGAAGCCTTATATGAGGAAAAAAAAATCAAGAAGCTGGATGCAGTGGGTTGATGCTGCATGCAGCTGGTCTTTAGATAACAGATTGCCTCCAAAACCTTTGTGTTTTCTGACCACAGCAATCCAAAGAAAAAAGGGAACACAATAAAAAGGCATGGTTACTATACAGGAATGAACAAAGATTGCCCAGTAGGTCATGGTTATTGTGTGCATTAAGGTCAACCTGTATCCAAGGAAACAGTAAGATATACCAAACACCTTCAAGTGACTTCCTTAAGTTAAATGTAGCTCCACCAACCACATCATCATTGCTCATCCATTCAAGTCTTTAGCTTCCTGATGTTTTTCTCATCTTCAGTCAGTTTCTCCTTAGACACTTCTCTTCATATGCCTTTCCTGTCCTCTCAGTAACAGATCAGCTTCTCCTAACTTCTTTGTACAACACTGTCCACACACAGATGAAGAACAACCTGAACAACCCAGCAAGGTGAAGTAGAACAAAAGCAGGACAAAGTAGTCTTTCACCCCCTCGTCCCATCAACCTTCACTCGCACGTACAGTGAAAGATGTGTACAGGGTCTCTACTGTTTTCCAGCCTCTTTCTGTGCTAATCCATAAGTAAAGAAAAACATATCAAAGGAACAAACAGGAACAAAACAGAGTGGGAAGGAAGGGATCAGACAGGATATATACAGAGAGGAGAAAACCAAATCACTGAGACAACTGAAACCAAGAAACAATGAGAGACCAGAATAAGGGAGGGACTGGCAAACAGAAGTGAAGACAGAACACAAGAAGCATCTTACACACATATACACTGAAAACATTTTCAACTAGGCATCTCTTAAAATGAAAGCTGTTGCTATGCTACTTGGTACTGTAGTACTCCAAAATTGAACATATTAGTTCCAGAGAGTTGACTATGTGACACATCTCTTGAAAGGATTTGCATTTCTATTAATTATAAACAAGTTATTACCAGCACATTCATTGTCCAACCTTTCTAAGAAGAAAACAATTAAGTTTGAGGTTGGATGCCTTAGACAAAAAGTATTCATATATTTGAGTATTCATATTAAATGAAATTTCATATAGCTTGTTGCAAGTGATATTCTAGACATATTTGAAAATGTCTGCTTTGCTGTATCCCAGGGGCCTAAGTTAAGAAAAAAACAGTAGCACCCAAGAAACTTAAATTCCACTTCTACATTCCTCTCCAAAACAGTGAATACAAGCCATTTAGGATATTTTCAGTTGTCCTTCTCAGAAGGAAATAGGAATGTTCCTACCTAACCAAACCCCACGTCATGACTATGAGCTGAAAATGGATACCAAACAAAAGAATTGGTACTTGTTTAGCAATAGGAGTGCTTCAAACCATGAAAAGCCAGCAGGCGCTCTCTCCTGCCTCCTTTTACCTGGTGCTGCATCATTCATTTGCTAGCCTGGCAGTTAGGTTTTCAGACCTTCTGGCAGTGTCAAAGGGTAAAAAAAAAGCTACTGAAGGTTAATAGAAGAACAAAGGCAAAGGAACACATCAAGGAAAATATCAGTGGCAAGGCTGAACATGGTTGTTAACAATTTCTGAACAACATTTCCAAGTGATCATAGAATCATAGAATTATAGAATGGTTTGGGTTGGAAGGGACCTTAAAGATCATCTATTTCCAGTGATACAGTACATAGAACCTTCCAAATGACTATTTCCTGAAGTTTCTAAATTTAAAGCTCCCGAATTGCTAAATATATGTTCATTAATGTGACAATAAATAGCTATCCTGCAAGGAGTTGCAGTATTCTTTATACCAATAAATTCCCACCTTGTTCTGTAAAATTTACGTGCAAAATCCTCTATAGCCCTGGAATAATAAAGCATTTTTATACAAAGATGTTTTGCATGATATCTGAGGATTAAATTAAATATCCAGCATGTTACTTCAAAATCTCCCAACATTAGCTTTGCGCATATTAAAGCAAACAGCTGAAGTTTACCGCTTTCAGAAGAATTAGTACTTCTAAGGACAATGGGACTTTTCTCCCTTTCCTCTGCTCAAGTTTCACCCTTAAATCAATACTGAATTATAAATATCTATCCCAGTATCTTAATATCCCACCAGGCATGCCAAGGGATCTTTAACCTGCACAGTGATTCCATTAAATACTAGATATTTTCTATTTTAAATATATATTTCCTATATTGCTTTCCTGCAATACCTGAAGATTTTTTAGCATGCTAAAGGGAGCTACCACAGAATAGCTATTTTTATAACTTTTCCTATATGGGATGCTCTTAACTGGGGCCTAAATAAAATTATTTTCTGATTTGCATTAAATTTCTTGCGTTAAATTCATTGAACAATTTTCACCTTTTAAAACCAGAACAGCCTATTTTTCCTGAATTTGGAAAGACTCTTATTTTTACAGTTTTCTTTTCAAGACACTGCTTCATAAAATTTATGGCTTACAAATCTGAATGCCCAAACACAGAAGCTCACCTGCAGACCTTCATTACTAGGTCCATATCTAATCATAGTTAAGCAGGAGAAAACAATCATACTTAATTCTCCCTATAAGGTGGTTGCAAAGGAGAGATTGCAAGAAGTAATGAGATTCATCTTCACAAGTGAGACTAACTGAAGTATCACAGAGGAGGTTTATGACACTAGAATTTCACGTCTTCGTTGCAGTTTTGCTGTACTTGTGCCTTCCAAAGTAATTTCCCCTTATAGGGAAAAGAGAAAAGTTGCCACTTTTTAAACCAGCTGGCCCCTTCAAAAATTTTAACAGCATTCACAGTACATTGCATTGTTTTCTCCACTTTAGTCTCTCCTTCCTCTTATTTATCTTCTATTTTAATTATAAAACATGCTGACAACTGCATTTTATAGACTGCCTCATGCTGCAGGAACTTAGTCTTCATTACTATTGTATAACCTACCGACTATTGTTATAAAACTGCTTTTTATTCTCTACAGTGGATGCAATCTACTACTTACAGCTGCAAGAGCAAAGAAGCTTTGTTATGCTCTAGACATTTCTTGCTTTCTTCCTGTGATACACTGGAATGTTGAGTTTTGATTTATTATTGTAGGTCTTAAGTTTCCATGAAGACAAACAAACAAAAGGAAATACATACATCATAAATTAAACCATGGAATTCCTCACTGCGGATGTTGACATGGTTCCAGAAAGTTCAGATGGCATTACGAAACAGTCTGAAAACATTCACAGGTTAAAAAAACAATAAAGGCAAATAAACACAATGACATCCGCCATGTCTCAATATTCCCTTCCCCAAGGAAAAGATCCCTAGACCCTGGAACCATATACTGGGAAGCTTCACTATGCACTTAACCTTTTATATTTCCTGGGGTACTGATGCTGAACATCCTGTAGAAAACCAAATACTTCATCCAAAGAAGTGTCTCTAGCCTAACAAAGTCATTGTTAGGCATTAGGCTTGTTTAGCCTACAGAGAGGAAACTTAATAGCAGCCTTCCAATACATAAAGGGGCTACAGGAAAGCTGGGGAGGGCAGGGATAGGACAAGGGAGAAGGGTTGTAACCTCAAAGAAGGTAAATTTATACAAGTTATTAGGAAGAAATGTTTTCCTGTGAGGGTGGTGAGGCACTGGCACAAGTCAGCCAGAGAAGTGGTAGATGCCCCCATCCTGGAGGTGTTCAAGGCCAGATTACATGGGACTTTGAGCAACCAGATTCAGTAGAATGTGTTCCTCGCCATGGCAGGGGAATTGGAACTGGACAATCTTTGAGGCCCCTTCCAACCCAAACCATTGTATGATCCTGTGATTGGAGACCACAGCCTACAAAATGACATTAAAAATGTAGAAAGCTCTGGTGGAAAAGAAACAAACACATTGTTGCATGGTTACAGACATTTGTTGGGACGGAAACTGACTCCAAGACACAATTGCACGGTCCTCCTTTCCATTACTATCCCAGCTGGTCACACAACTATCAAATTTCTTGCTGAACAAATTCATGTTGTTACTTTAATTCACTTATCTTCTGTGTGTGGCCTTTGAGTTTGTATGCACTATGGTACTGGCAGTTTAAACTCCCTGAATAACACTGCACTGGAGTTTCTGGCAAGATTAGCAGGAAGTGGATTTCTGAAAAACCCTCTAAGCACCTTCTTTGTAAACAGACACAGGACACTTAATGGCATATAAACATTTCTCACAGGTCAGCTGTGGTTTTTACTAGTTTCACTCGGTTAGAGGTCTAAGATCCTTACATTCCAGAGGTTACATGAAGCTTTTGCCTTAGAGTTCACTTTCTCTGTGCAGAAAACACTTCTAAAATAAAATTAATAAAATGCCATTGGGAAAATAGGATTCCTACATTAAATTTTCAAGCCTTGGTTGTGTTTGGGTTTTTTGGTTTTTTGTATCAGAGCACACTGACAGAAACTAACTCAACAACCTCCAAGCAACATATTTCACAAGGCTAGTTCACAATTGCAATGGCATTGGACTGTTAATTTGCAAGTTTGCAAATGATAATCCATGCAAATAAAATATCTCCATTCAGGCATTAGGTTTTCAAAACTTCACCAGGGACATGCTCCCCCCTGACATCAGACTTACTTCCTAACTGACCTGAAAAAGAGAAGCAGCAGCTCATCTTAGCCCCTCCACCTAACTTCTTCCACTCTCTAGAGCTCAGAAGTGTTTCTAGTACTTTTATCGGTTTGGGGCCCCTCAGTACAAGAACATGGAGGGGCTGGAATATGTCTAGAGGAGGACAACAAAGCTGGGGAAGAGGCTGGATCACTGAGGCTATTGGGAACAGCTGAGGGAACTGGGATCATTCAGTCTGAGAAGATGAGCCTGAGGCTACATCGCCCTTTACAATTACCTGAAAGGAAGTTGTGGTGAGATGGGTGCTGGTCTCTTCTCCCAAGTGCTAGGACGAGAGGAAATGGCCTTAAGTTGCACCAGGGGAGGTTTAGATTGGATAGTAGGAAATATTTCTTTACAGAAAGAGTGAAGAATTGGCAGAGGCTGCCCAGGGATCCATGAAGGTGTTAAAAAAAAACAAACCGCAAACTAATAGCCATGGCACTTTGAAACATGGTTTAATAGGCACAGTGGTGTTGGGCTGACAGTTGGACTGGATGACCTTAGAGGTCTTTTCCAACCTCAATGATTCTATGATTCTTCACTTTCCTTTACATACTAGTGCACCAACGCATGTAATAGCAAAAAAGAGTCCAGAGAATTAACATCCTTTCCTTACCCTATTAACTGTCCCAGAAATTCTGTTAATCATTTTGTGATAGATTTTGCCAAGACAGACACATCAAGACGATTTAAAGACATTTGCATGCTTCTCCTGACAGTCTGCTCATTGGCGTCAAGAGTGGATTGTGAGCACTAGAAATTCCACTAGAGTCACAAATCCCAACAGGCAAGAGCCACAGCTGTTACAGTTATCAAAAAAATGCATAAATCTTGCATTCAATAGCACTGACGCTTTCAGAGCCTGATCGCCCATGGTTTACTGTGTAAGGTCCAGCATGATACAAACCCATTATGGGATTTCTACACAGTTCTCCACCTTCCAACAACAGCGGACTGTGTCTTGACACCAACTAGTGACAAATTATATCCATCACTTAGCTAAATGTCCTCTGTGGATAAGTGTCTATGCCAAGAAAAAAAAAAAAAACACAAACAAAAATATGCATGTTTTATTATTTCTGCATTCTTCCCAAAGGCCTTTAAAAATGGAGGACCATCAGACTTACTGCCTTCAAAAGGAAAATTAATTGATTTTAGTTTATATTACATTGAAGAATGCATTTTATAAAGTAATGATTGCTTTTACCAGAAGAAAATAAGCAAGCTCCATAGTTTGACAGTAAACTCATTTGATTACTTCAGCAGAAAATTTCACTCACTGTACCATGTAACATGATATAATTTATACACACGAAATAGCAATGCCAGTTTATGCTGCACAGACTAGCATAAGAACTGGAATCTGGTTGTGTAATGAACTTCTTCTAATGAACTTCACAGTCTTCAAAGCTAAATTCCATTATTGTTGTAAATGTGCAAGTGAACCCAGTACATAGTTTACTCTCTGGAAATGTTCACACAATAGGCATTTTTAACACTGAAAAAAAACCACTGGTGAAGACATTAAGCTACTGTTTCCAAAGAAAACCACGTACCAGATACCTTCATGATGTAACTCCAATTCAGATCATTCTGGAAGACCACACCATTCAATAAATTACAAGCTGCACAAGTAATTAATCTTGGCTTGAAGAACTATTCAGTCATTACCTCCTGCAAAAGCAAGATACCTGAAGGCTAATAACATTCTCTTTCTTACCTATATTCCTAGTAGCAAAATGTTTAGATCAGGTAGATCATGTTTCTTTGGGTTCCAATTTCAAAATTTCAGTCAAGAAAAAAAAAAAAAAAAAAAACTTTGCTTTTGTATTGCATGTCTGGTGACCTGGTAATCGGATAAGCCATTTGCAAACTCTCTCCAGAAGAACTATAGTCATCTGCAAAATGTTCAAGCAGCCAATACCTTTCTAGTGGCAACCACAGAAACTTATTAAAGACACAATTCATAAATCATAGAATCATAG
>WAAB01009847.1:70107-102739 GCA_013389865.1 Piaya cayana | reverse complement strand
AGTAAGTTCATTGTTCCTTTATGAGAGATGCAAAACTAGGGTGGTTAGAAAATTGAATAAGATTTTTCATCAAATAATAATAGATGTTACTCTGTTTGCTATAGATCTTGTTAAATAATTTTAAAAAGTATTCACAGGAAAAAAAGTGTTTAATAATAGTGTTATTTCCAAATTATAATGAGATTCCTTGGAGGCACAGCAATGCATAGTGGTATATCTCATCTCATTAAATGACTTGGGCTTATATCAGGAGCAATTTGGATTAAATCAATGTGGTCTCTGAATCAAGGGATCTAGCTTCCTGGGTTAGGTAAAAATTAGTTTCAATTAAAGAAATGCAGCTAATGCAGAACGAGGGATAAATGATGCTCCCAACATGCAATTTGGGGCTATTTATACCTTTACAATAATTAAGAATTCAGGAGTTTTCTTCCAGGTGTACTGCTGACAATAAAGTGAGTTCACAAAAATTAGAATATAACGTTCAGAGTATTATAGTAGTTGCAAAGCACTATTGCAATATGCATAGGAACCTGAACAACTTTCTAAAGTTTTTCTTGTGAATTGAAAGCATCATGAAAAATCACAAACAAATTAAGAAAACAAGAATAGAGGTTAATTTTTGAATGTTTTTCAAAGTTTCTTTTTAAACAAAGGAGATGAAATGAGTTGCTTCCAGTACTAAGCAAGGACAGGGACTGAATCCCTTTGTGGAGAATTTAAAATGTAGGTGAATGTCCCAGAAAAAAAAAAAAAAGCCTTGAATCTAACTATTCTGACACAAACCCTTTTCTGATGGAAGGATTTGAAGGCCTGGCTGTTGTTCTGGACTTAAACTGGAAGTTGTCTCTATCCTATTGCAGCTGCTCTGTTTCTCTCCTCCTCCACATCTGAGGATGGTACAGTTGTTGCTTGTAGGAGGGCCAAGTCCAGTGTATTTTTGGGGCACAGCACTTAAAAAAGCTTCTGTTCATAGCCAGTGGACATTCTCAGGGATAACACTACTTCCCCTGCCCAGCCCAATTTTGTGGACTGGTGGTTGCTTTGTGCCTGTTCCTGAGTATTTATTCTTTCATGGGCATTTCAGTTGATTTATCTGCCACCATGAGGAGATGCTGCTGTTGAACAAGCATCAAATGTACGTAAACTGGTGAGATTATCAGTATTAATACATATATCTTCATTTTTCTTCTAATCAGTAGACCTAAAGCAGACAGATAATGTTGTTGGGCTATGTTGCCATAAAATTGCCATATGTCAGATATGACTTTGAGATAATTATACAAACATATGCTAAAGTGCTGGGTAGTCCCAAAAGTGTATAATTGCCATGAAAATAGGAGGAAGAGGAATAGTTTTTTTCCCCCAACACCTTTTATGTCAGTTTTGACTGACAATACAGTAGACACTGTGTAACAGACCATCTAGTGACAGTTGTCATGCTGTCATCTTGATTTTTTTTTAAGGAAATCCAGTTTCAAAATAGATCGCATACCTTGTGTTTTGTGTAAGGGATGCAACTGGAGGAATTTTAACTGGAAAACATGTGTTCGGTGGTATAATGGTACCTGGATGTCTGATAGCAACTTGGTTTTATTTTTTGGTAGAATGAACATACATAAGAAGTTCTAGAGGGAAAAAGAGAATGATACCACTGGTTCTCTAATATTATAATATAAAGTTGTTTTGGACATTATATGTCGTATGAAGCTCTTTTGTGATAATATTTGTCAATTCCCAGTTGCAGGGCCAATTGTCGGACTTGTCTTCTGTGTATTCAAGGATACCTGAAGTATCTTAAACTGAATGGATAATAAAATTATACTTCCTATTATCAAAATGCTACTTCATTAGAATTAGCAAAGGAACACCTAGACAGGCATCAGAGCATTTCAGGGGTAGGGAAAATGTCTAATGACAGGAGACCCAAGTGAGGACGGAATTATATTAGTAAATGCTTCTGAGCCCTAGTTCTTTAAAGTGAAGCTAAGAGTTTTGCATGTGAGCTGAGGATCATATTTCCTCAAATATGCTCTTTTGCTACCAATAGCTACTCCTGACTTCTATGAACACATGAAAAAGAAGCTTAAAATTCACTAACTTAGCTTTACGCAGTCAGTTTTGCTCTTTATTTTTTTGTCTTTAAGGGTTTGCAGGACCAAAATAGCGATACTCAACTTTCATAAAGACAGGTTTGGAGAGGTGGGTTGTACCAAAATTTTTGTGCGATGATCTCTTCAGGATTCTGATTTGTGGTTCAATGAAAAACAATAAAAATAACAAAGTTTCAGAATCATGGGGAAAACTGCTGATTTTCAACATCTAGATCCTGGTGACTCTTAGGTTCATACTGCAGCATTTGTAATTCAGCAACTTTCATGGCAATGAGAAATAACTAAATAATGAAAATGGTTATTTTTTTTTCCTAAACTCAGAGTTTTGGAGTCTTCTGAATTTATGTCTATAGAGGTATATTATGGGATCATTATTGTAGCTTTTGGGAGCTCTTATTTCATGAGTAGATGTTTGATATTTCCATTTTGTGCAATTTTTTCTTGTTACTTCAGTGGCTCAGGATCAGGCTGTAAAGATTGGAGATAGAAGCCCTGTGATACTGCGTTATTTTTGTCAATAGCAATCTTAGGTAATGAGATGTATCTCTTAGTTTCATTTGAATTTTAAAAGATGTTTAAAGTATTAAAAATAACTTTATCGCAAATGTCTGAAAAGAAAGATAAGACAGTAAGTATACGATGTTATTGGAAATTGCTTCTGAGATAGACTGTATAAAGTGATTGTAAAAGGAAGAATGATGTCAGTGTCATGCTAGAAACTGAATTAGTAAATATAAATATGCAGGTAATTAGACTTGTCTGTGCTATTAATTATTTCAGCATTTCTTCCTGCAATATGGGAAAAAAAAATTACATTACTTTCACACTCAATTTCAGCTCTCCCAGATCCTTTGTACAAATAGAGAGATAAGGGGTTATTCATTGTTTGCTTTTCATTGAGGATAGGTACTTACTCTAATAGGTTTCTACTGGCATATTCCTGGGTTTTGTGGAAAAAAAAACCCCTTTTCTCAGTAAATTATCAGTTGAAAATACTTACTGAGCACTTTTAACTGTATTTTTGTATTTTTAATGACAATCATACCATTGCCATTACTATGATATAAACTGTGAAGTTTATAGCAGAGCAGGTTTTCTTAAGTACTCTTGAATTCCCGATAGAGAAAAAATGTTAGTTTGCTCCTTCTGAGAGTGGCTGAGCCATCAGAGCCATTGATAGCTCTTGACTGATAAAGTGATCTTTACACAGCAGCTTCAGAAAGTGTGGAAAGAGTGGTGGTTCCTGCTTTTGTTAGGAGGAGCCCGAGAAGGCAGTATGTGTGAATTACAGTGTGCAGGCAGGTTTCCTGCATTCTATCTTGTGTATGTGTTTATGAAAATACATACATAGAATGCTGTACATCCCAATGGAATTGTCTGCATGTGTACTGCATGTTCCTTTGTTTTTTTTGGTTTTTTTTAATTTTAATAGAGAATAACTGAACTGGTTTATTACTGCTTTAAGAAAAATGACCACTGCTGTAACTTGAAATATGAGGCTAAAATAATTGTCTTAATACATCAATATTCATCTGAACATACCCCACAACTCCACCCTCTCCATGTCTGACCGTAAGCTGGAATGGGTTGCTTATGCTGGTTTATGAAATGAGGGGATACAACTCATTATTCATAACCAGACGTGTCAGATGTAGAGTGCACGTGCCTTAATGAGCACATATTCCCTGACAGATAGGCTTGGATAGAGAAAAAACCCTCCATACATTAAATATACACTTGAGAAACACTACGCAGCAAATGCTCCAGTTGCAGTCTTACACTGCTGAGAATATTCTGCAATTTAAGCCTCAATCATATGTTCTCCAAGGAAACCCGTTGATACCTAATTACAGGAAGATTACAAGCGATAATGACAATATAATGAATTACAGAACCTTTATGACTTATTAACACAATTTCCTGCTATGAAGCAAGACATCTAGATGAAATGTGAGGATAGCTTTGAGTGACAGTTGTTCATATCTTCTGTGATGAGCCTAAGGGGAAATAGGAATTTGTGTACTATTGGTTATGTGAGGTGCGCATAGGTTCTTGAGCCTGCTTCTGCTTTTACTAAGCTGGAGCCATGAAAATACTAATATTGTGATACTTCTTAGCATGCTACCCTCTCTGTTGACAGCATGATGTCCTATATTGTCTCTGCTTTTCCAGTTTGTACTTTTCTGTGGTTTTATATTTTCATTTTGTCCTAGTCAGGGTCCTCTAAGTTATCTAGTTAGCTTTGTTGTCATACCCTACAGATTAAGAACATGCAAATAAAATTGCTAAGTACAGAAATTATGATGTAATGATAAAGCCAAAAATACACTTTATATCACTACTCTTCCTTCCTATTACCATTTGTTGGGTTTCAGATATAACGTTGCAGTCATGGGTGAGACCATGACATAGGAATAGTGGCTAAAAACCTCAGCTTATTCACTTCAGTCACAACCATTGATTTTATGATTGTGTCCTACATACACTGCTGAATTGCTGCTGAGTGGAAGAGTTGGGTTTCAGTTTGAATAGNTTTTTTTTTTAAAATAGAGAATAACTGAAGTGGTTTATTACTGTTTTAAGAAAAATGACCACTGCTGTAGCTTGAAATATGAGGCTAAAATAATTGTCTTAATACATCAATATTCATCTGAACATACCCCACAACTCCACTCTCTCCATGTCTGACCATAGCTGGAATGGGTTGCTTATGCTGGTTTATGAAATGAGGGGATACAACTCATTATTCATAACCAGACACGTCAGATGTAGAGTGCACGTGCCTTAATGAGCACATATTCCCTGACAGATAGGCTTGGATAGAGAAAAAACCCTCCATACATTAAATATACACTTGAGAAACACTACGCAGCAAATGCTCCAGTTGCAGTCTTACACTGCTGAGAATATTCTGCAATTTAAGCCTCAATCATATGTTCTCCAAGGAAACCCGGTGATACCTAATTACAGGAAGATTACAAGCGATAATGACAATGTAATGAATTACAGAACCTTTATGACTTATTAACACAATTTCCTGCTATGAAGCAAGACATCTAGATGAAATGTGAGGATAGCTTTGAGTGACAGTTGTTCATATCTTCTGTGATGAGCCTAAGGGGAAATAGGAATTTGTGTACTATTGGTTATGTGAGGATAGCATAGGTTCTTGAGCCTGCTTCTGCTTTTACTAAGCTGGAGCCATGAAAATACTAATATTGTGATACTTCTTAGCATGCTACCCTCTCTGTTGACAGCATGATGTCCTATATTGTCTCTGCTTTTCCAGTTTGTACTTTTCTGTGGTTTTATATTTTCATTTTGCCCTAGTCTTCAGGGTCCTCTAATTTATCTAGTTAGCTTTGTTGTCACACCCTGCAGATTAAGAACATGCAAATAAAATTGCTAAGTACAGAAATTATGATGTAATGATAAAGCCAAAAATACACTTTATATCACTACTCTTCCTTCCTATTACCATTTGTTGGGTTTCAGATATAACGTTGCAGTCATGGGTGAGACCATGACATAGGAATAGTGGCTAAAAACCTCAGCTTATTCACTTCAGTCACAACCATTGATTTTATGATTGTGTCCTACATACACTGCTGAATTGCTGCTGAGTGGAAGAGTTGGGTTTCAGTTTGAATAGTTTACTCTCCATGGGCACTAGTGTCTGTTGATAAAAATTGAACCCTGAAGACTGCTTTTCAATGGAAAATTATCCTTATCTTGTGGAAATCACACCCTTTCCATTAAAAAAAAGTTCTGAAGCCCTCCATCTCCTTATTCCTCTTGGCAAGGGGGAAGTTAAAACATTTTGTCTATCTCTATTTTTATCATATTTAGTTATACCATGTTATTAAATTCCTGTGTAATACTTGACAGATAAATTTTTGTCATTATGCTACCCTGTCTGCTAATTGGGAGTTTCACACAGTCTGGAGAGCTTGTCCCTATCTTCCAAATACTGCTAAGTTCCTCCTTAGCCAAATGACTCGCGCTCGTTCCCATAGCTGGAAACCAGCCAAGGAGGGGGTTAAACCAGCATGATCTCTACTGTAATATATTTCATAAAATGTATTCAGTCTTACTTGAATTCTGTTGTAAAAAAAAAAAAAAAAAGACAATTGAGGAGCTGGCCCTCTATCTGGAGATAACCTATAGCGGCACTAATTGTTAGGGTTGGCATCAAAGAGAGTTTAGATAGATCCAACTTAGATTGTCAAAGGCTATTTCTGGGTACATTAAAAAAAGTCTTCAGAACTCTCTTTCAGATCTAAATACTAATCAGTTGTGACTTTTATAAATATCTTTATTTTTCGTTCTTTTTTAAAAAAACCTCGCTTAGTGAATGCTGTTTCAAATACCTTCTGAGGTACTTGAAGACACCTAAATTCTGAGGATTTTAGGTCAGGTAGTTTGTACAAAAAAAATTGAAATTTAAGAGGAATTCAAAACCAGTATATCACTCTAACGTTTTCAGAATAAAGCATCCAAGTTGCTGACTGCAAGTGTTATGTTGCGTATATAAAACTAAGGATGAAATGTAACAGATTTCTTCATGGTCAATGAGCTAAAGCATTTTGTCCAGAACAATTTTTTCTCGTTAAAAATGTTGAAACTATAATTCTTAAAGATCCAGCCTTCTGTTATCCATCAACTCTAATAGTCAAGTGACCGTTTCCTAACCCACACAGTGAATAACAAAGCTGTTTTGACCTTGTTTTAAACTGTTTTCTATATTATGAATCACTATTTTCTCTCTCCTGAAATGAAATTTTCTTTAACATATAGCAAAAATGTGAGGCCAGGAAGCTGGGTGGCTTCTCCTTTGTTGAGTGGTAGTTTGTCACTGTCTGTTCAAGGAGTCACCACGAGAAGCACTTGAGAAGGTGTTTGTCTTGCCAGCTGCAGGGAGCAGCTGGAGGGTCCCTGTGACCAAGTGACAGGCAGGTCTTGCATTAAACAAACCCTCAATAACAGTCTCGCAACAAATGGTTAACTGAGATACAGCTATGAAGGTTGATTTAGTTGTTTATTTTTTGTAGATAGTCTCCAGTGGACAATTGTCCAAATATTTACTCTAGACAGTGGAAATTTTTGACTTTTCTCTTGTAACTATCAAAGGTTAAGTAATGTTATTCTCTTCTCTTTCCATTACTGTGGTGGCTGTTGATCAGTAAGAGGGGGTGAGGGGAATAAGCCACAGAAGGTAAAACATTATTATTTCCTAATATAAAATTCATTTATGTTTTGTGAGACAGAGATTACTTCCCTTTTAAAGGACACTCTAGGTACTCCTGTTCCTGTTGGAACCGTTTGCCAAATACTGCAATTAAAACATACATATTATGATTGAAAAAATTAATTCTTCAGCATAAACTTGTAATGAACTGGCTTGTACAGAAGTCGAATCATCCCCTAAAGGGAACTTAAACACAAGTAAAATAACTCACTGCTCCCTAATGTAGCCTGTTGCTGAGCTCAGTTTCTCCAATTTACATCACAGTGTGCCACAACCATAGTCATTAAGCTGGCTGACATTATATGACTGTTTCTTATCAGCAAGTGTAATGTTTTCCCTGGAAATCAAATAATTAAAACAAAGAGTAGATTTTATTAACAGGCAGGGGAGCTTTTGGCCAGCAGAGAGGCCAGCTTCAAATGACTGGAGACAACAGCAGATTTCCAAGTTGTTTGCATCCACGGCCTGAGAAACTGCTGCAGCTGTCTAGCTGGTGGCTTCTCTGTGGAAAAGGATGGGGAATAAAACTCAGGAGAGAGAGGTTAGTAGCAATTTGGAAAGCCAGCAAGAAAATCAAATTAAAATTTGCAAAACATTGCATGCAGGAAAGGGTCTCAAGGAACTTGAAATAACGAAATTAACTACATAGGTGACAAGAGCATCTTTCTTTTTCATGAGATATTGCATTGTTTCCTATGTATGTTGAGTGTGAGAGAGTTAAATGGATCATCCTCAAAGACTATTCTGTTAGAATAGTCAAGGTTTAACCCAGTATTCAAGAAATCTTAAATTTCATGCTTATTAATCCAAAGCAATAAGATCCAGGATTAATTAATTTATTTCCAACAACTAGTTTCTATCATTCTAGTATTGATAGTCTTTTTTATTTTACTGTCAGGTTCCTATAGGCTTTAGGAATCCATTTTAGCATTTTTATATATGCTACATGCTAAACTTTGCAGGAAAATCTAATAGCCACAGGGGAAAAAATCCCCAAACAACAGATTTCAACTGTTCATCATAATTTTATTTTTCTTTTATGTTTTTATTCCTGAGGCCTGATCACCTTTGTCAGAATGCTAAGAATGAGAATTCTCCAGGCTGACAAATGTGCATAACCACATTGAAAATGTCCTCTTACCCTTTCAGCTTTAGAAATGACTGTCAAATTATAAGACATGGGTCGGCTTCCGTATGGAAAAGTCATACCGAATTAATTAGAAAATTACAATTTTAGTTACTTTTCTGGGAAATAATGTAGAAGACAGTAACAATGATTTTGGATACAGTGAGCTTTGAAAAATGTCTTAAAGTGATTAGATTTTCTACTGATTTGAAGTGGCACAAATTCACAGAGGGACATATATTATAAAAGAAAGTAAAGAAATATGACTTATAAAAACCAGTCATTTTGGTTTGTTCTTTGGTTTGTTTGTTGTTGATAACCAATCTTACCTTACATATCTTATTCTCCTTGCTGGATTAGAAAATAAAAAATAACTGGCAGACTGTTCTGACATTTTGGGCAACAGAAACCTAGGAATCGAACACAAGCCATTGATTTTCCTTCCAGTAATTGTTCTGAAGAAAACTAGTTTATTCCTCAAAAGAGAGAAGAACAGATGAATGTGTGCATGTCAGCCAAAATCTCGTTGAAATATATGACGTTTTATATTCATGGACAGAGAAAGTCAGGAAATTTGAAGCCAGAGTCAGTAATTTACTTATGAAACAATGATTAGATTTACCAAAAGCACTTACATAGAAGGATTTCAGTGCTGTGTAATAAGAAATTCAGTTTAGAAGTTCATAGTCAGAAGTTGCAGAGTTATACGTCTTGCTGGAATACTTGCAGCACGTTTCTGCAGTCGGTAAAAAGAAAGAACAAATCACCAGGTATTTGCTCAGCACGTTTTTTAATTTCTTTTTTGCATCTGTTCTGAAACCTCTCAGGCTGTTCTTGTAGTTAAGGCAGCAATTCCAAATGGCTGTAATAGAAACATTATATCTGATTTTGAGCTGGAAAATTGAACCAGTGTGTGGTCATAGTTAGGTAACTTCTTTATGCAAAAAAACACATGGTTGCAAGATTGCTGCAGTGTAGCTGCTACTGGAAACCAGAAGCTGTAAGAAACTGATTGTAAGACTTAGCAACTTCAGGTTCATCCTCCTTTTATGTTAAAATGAAGTAATACGTGCGGTTGTGTTGTCAGATTTGCTGTGGTTCAATTTCCAGCTTTTATTTAGTCCTTTTATTCAGTCTATTGTGCAAAAAAACCCCCTCTGATATGAGTTGAGTGGTTTCTCCTTTCACTTCCCAGTGATTCAGTTCTGTTTACTTATCATTTTGTTAAACACTCCAAATATACAGAGCATGCAAGTATATTTAGTTTTGAGTGTGTGTTTGGTGTAATTCAGTGAAGTTGAGACAGTTCTTGAAAGCTCTTCTCAAGTGAGGTTGTTTTCTTGTCAGAGCCACAGTTAAGAATGAAATTCAGTGTCATTTTGCAAAGTTTTCTGAAAGGGCTTTTCCCAACCATTGCTGGAGAAGAATGAATTATTCAGCTTATACTCACTGGAGCTGATATATACCCTAAATTCAATTCTAAACATGTCTCAACACGTTAAAGATATAGAGGGGCTTTACATGCATATCAACATTTTACTACTGCTTTAATTTGAAAGGTTAATTTAAAAAACATTCTAGTAGCAAGAGTCTTTTTTATTTATAAGGGTTCTTCAATACTTTGTTTATTAATCCAATAGCAAACAGATGGCAGTGAGTCATCTTTCCTTTCTCTGGCTTATTTCTGGGGTATTTTTGGTTTTCATTTTTTCTTTTTTTTGGGGGGGGGATGGGCTTTATTTCTCTTCCAGTTGACCTCATTCACTTTTACACCAGAGATCTCTTAGTCAGCTAAGTAGTGTTAACTGAATGGGTAACATTTAGTTAAATTCCAAGACAGGTCTTTGGAATAACGTAGTATCCTATACAAAAATGACATAGAAGATAATGACTAATAAAAATAACACCTGAAGATTTCCATGGAGACATAAAATAGATCCCTTCTTTCCAACATTTGTAGAATAAGCCTGGGCAAAGTTTTTTGTCAATGTGAAGTCAAAGGAAAAAATAAGTTACCACTAATATTTAAATATCTTAAAACATTTTTCTGGTATGTCATGTGGTGTGTGAGGAAATAATTTCTGCCCTGTCTGCTTCACAGTGAATCTCAGTTATAGGAAATATGATTAAAATCCCAAGAAAACTTAGAAATGGAATTCTTTAGAGGGTGCTATAGAAGAAAGTCTCTGAATCAGCCAATAGCCATTTGCCAGGCTGATATGTCACTGCAAGCTCAGGACTCAGAGTGGCATCTGAAAACACCCTGTTCTGGGCAAGGCTGCCTTGTTGAAGTGGAGATTGTGCATCCAAAGTTTGATTTTGAAATAACCACATGTAAATATCATCATTGTGATGTTTATGTGTAGTTATTGTAATTGCATCCCATGATTTCCCCTCCATGTACTTGACAGCACCATTACAGCAGGTGAATCTTCCTTGTTTCCTCCAAGCATTTTGCTAATTGAGCAAATTCTGATCTTAAAATATTAAAAGGGAATTTATGTTGCATGAGCTGAAGTTACTCCTGTAGTAATTTTATTAGCTTGTTGTTTTGAGTTACAGTGGAGTCAGATTTGATCAGAGACATCTAATCAATCTATGACAGCTGTGTAATTTTTCTTTATAAATGCAAAGTTCAGAGTTACTGAAATTCATCACTTTGTTTTCTTCCTCTAGCACTAATGAGAAAAACAGTCTTCCACATAGCCCATAATATTTTGTCTAACGACGAACACTCTTGCCTCATTTATTTCTGCAAAATTTCTCACCCTTTAAATAGCTTGTAGCATTCTTTTCATTATTAAGAACCAGGTCTTTCCATTGTTCATTCTTGTCTTCCTTGAAATAAGGCAGCCTTGATGACACAAGATGTGTATAATCAAGATGTACGCAGTGAAAGGGTAGGAAGCCTAAGGTATTCAGTAAGAGCTGTCTAGTCTTTGAAGAAACTGAATGCTCAAATTTTATAAATACGTTATTTAAGTAAAGAAAACCAACTTTCAAGTAGAGTTGATCAGAGGACAATGAATCTTGTGCTATTGAAAAGTCAACTGGTTTTAATAGCATTTAATTTATTGCTGTAAATATCGGCAGAGTAATTTCTTGGTAGCAATGACAAATACTTCTACTGAGAGCCTGCAAGGGTGAGTGAGCAAGTATGTTCCTGTTCCTGGTCACCTCTTCTAACAGCACCAGTATGTGGGCAGGACCATTTGGCCAAGCTATATGCAGGACACCTGCAGCACTCAGGTGCAATAGGGTCTCTATTACATCTGGATTAAGGATAATTATAGTCTTGTTTGACTTACGTAAATATTGCCAATTATTTACCATAAAGCTGGTTTTAGCAAGGAGAAGAGAATCATAGAATCACCAGGTTGGAAGAGACCCACTGGATCATCAAGTCCAACCATTCCTATCAAACACTAAACCATGCCCCTCAGCACCTCGTCTACCCGTCCCTTAAACACCTCTAGGGAAGGTGAATCAACCACCTCCCTGGAGAGCCTGTTCCAATGCCCAATGACCCTTTCTGTGAAAAACTTCCTCCTAATCTCTAGCCTAAATCTCCCCTGGCGGAGCTTGAGGCTATTGCCTCTTGTCCTGTCCCCTGTCACTTGGGAGAAGAGACCAGCTCTCTCTGGCTCTCACCAGAGGCTGGTGAAAGGTGGTTTTGGTGTTGAAGCTCATGCAGAAAGGTTCTCCCCGTACACTGCTTTGCAGGAAACAACTCTCAAATTTGTATTTCTTCAGGCATGCTTTCTAGTTGGTGTTTAGAATTACTGTTCTAAAAAGCAGTAGTTTTGTTTGATTTTTACATCTTTTGAAATGTTGGAGTGGTGGTTTGGTGTTTTATCTTTCCATGAGTTTAATGTACTGCTTTCACTGACTACCTACAGTAGATTTCCAAGAAGAAAACTAATGTGATCTCAGCTGGTTTGCATAGACTATTTCACTAGCCATTTTGTGTAGTTTATGATTTAATCAATTTTAAGATTTTCCTGTAAGTATCTATGTTTTTCACTTAATAGTATCCATTTGATCCTCAGGAGTCCTTCAGGAGACAAGGTTATTGGACCATTATCTAGCCATGAAGCATTGATTTGTGCTATATAAAGAATGTATGGATCTTGCTCTTTTTAAGTGTGAAGATCTCTGTATTTTATCTTGTAAATGGGAGAACACTTCTCCTTTTGTAAACTTCAGTTTGAAATTTGTCCAGATAACAACTTTATTTCTATTTAGTGATATTCTGTTTATAACATATTAGAAATGAAATTTGTTTTTTTCTTCATGACCTTTGAATTCTGATATTTGTAGTGTAATGAAGTGACATGCCTAAAACAAGAACAGAAAAGCTATTGACAGGATATATTTGGATTTTGTTCAGAAAATAATTTTGTTAAAGTGAAGTTACCAGATGATAAGATCAAGGAAACTGGCACTAGAGCTGACTGGGTAAGCATTTCTAAGGGTTGATGACAGCAAACAGTGTCTCTTCAGCACCATTAGATGTAGCACTGTGACCTACACAGCCAAATTGTTCACAATAAAATTCTGGAGCATCAAGAATTGTTATGGCCTCTTGGTTAAGTGATTCAGCTCACAGCCTGGATAAGTACAATGCTTGGATGCATTCGCTGCATGCAATGTATTTCTTGGGATACTCAATGTCTTTGTTGCAGTTACAAAAATTAGAAGGTGCCTTCCAACCTTTTATAGAACAAATGTGGAATATTTTTTGTGTTGATTGATGCCTGGAGATTTGATGTGAGGACAAAGTTATCACAGTCTGGGCTACTCCAGATCATATGAACGATGTGCTGCACGTGTACGTGGTGCCTGCTGGTGTTTATGGGAAATGCAGGTTGTCTCTTAGTGAACTAAAAAGAGAAAGAGAGCTAAGGTTTTTAATAGGGGATTTCCCATGTTTCAGATGAATATTTTTCTGACAGAAGGCAAATGCCGCAGAAACAGATGGATCTGTGATTGGTCAAGAGCTTGATGTAAAATCTTATTTCTTTCAGGAAGTCACTGGTGTGACATTATGAAGTAGAGATGTCTACTGCAAAGTTTCATTCTTCTATGGTGAAATTTACACGGATGTATTTTATGCTTTTAGATTTATTACAAGATCACACATACTCGGACTGAAAAAAAACCCAAACAAAAAATTACAACCACCCACCCTTTTTTGAGAGTGGTCCTGAATAAAGGATAAAATAAAATTATTGAGAGGATCTGGGCCGTTTCAAATGTTAACATGAATATGCTTTTCAAAGTGGGCTTTTTCACTTGTATCCTACTGCAAGCATCTTAAAATTTGTGTGTGCTTTTTAATGCTTGTAATTTCTTTTAGGTTTTCCTTTGCTGAGATCTCATGAGAAAGTATTTACTAAATAGCATATTTACTGTGACCTCATATCTGATGCGATACAACAGGCCAGCAGTTCTGGAGGAATGCTTGATTACATATTGTTTTCTGAGTATTAGTTATTGGTTACTTAAATATGATATTGATAACATCACTGTCTGAAATAGAAACAATAAAGTAAAGCTTTTTCTAAGCTTGTTCCCATAGCAGTATTTCATAAGAAAATGTGTGAAGAAGGGTGCTGGAAAAAAATAGCAATACATGTAACCTTTGTCATAGGCTATTACTAATAGTTATGTCTACTAAAAACACTGTCTAAATAAAGGCTGAGCAACACGTGGTTGATGTGGAAGAAAATCCCTGTCCTGAGGGTCTAATGTTGCAGTGGGTAGGATGGAAATACACAAGTCCCTTCCTGGATGGCTAGGTTTATAGGTGTGGGTGTATCCTAATAAAGCAAAATGAAGAGCAGAACAAAGTACAGATACATTATGCTGTAAGGTCATCTTCAGTGTTATTGCCTGGGAAAAGTATGGAAAAGCATTTTTATCAAGAGGCATTTTAAGTTGCAGCAGGCAGAGCTGGGTACTTTTATCATCACCCATGTTACCATCCTGTCCAGTTTTCATTTTGTATTTTCTATTTGAGGAGTCGGTCTCTGAGATCCGAGAGTGCATTTTCTGATACCTTGTAAAGGGTTCTTTCAGCCCATACCACCTGATCCTGAGTGCCTTTCCAGAACATCTGCCTCTGCTCGTGTGTTCTGATGCTGTCCAAGAGCATCTGAGCTGCTCCCGAGTCAGGAAAGTGGAAACAATAATTGAAGGATAGGCTCCCTGGGCCTCCTGAGATGATGGAAATGATTATCCACAACTTGTTATTAATTAACACTTACCACAAATCTGATTGTCTCTTACATGCTCTTGAGCATTACAACCCTTCACAGTCGTCTATTCCTCTCCCTTGCATCTCCGTGTTAATATTCAGTAAATCCATTTGCTAGTCTCTTATGATTGCTCTGCCTGTGGCACACGAGACTTGGAGGTTTGCTCAAGTCATTAAGAGTGATATTACTCTTCATATATCTTCTATTGCAGTGGCACAGAGAAGCCACAGTCATCATGGCTGAGATAATCCTCCCTAGAGTTAGACGTGGGCACTATTTCAACCTAACGCAGTTTGCAAGACTTGGTGAGTTAATATGATTCCATGCAGGTGATACGGACCACTGGGACATGTGAACTCAACACACGTTCTAGTTAAGGAGAGTAGTTATGAAGGGAAAATTTAACAGTTCCTGCGATAAGTTTGAACTAATTTGTGCAGGTAACTGTTTGTATAACTACTTTGTTCTTCTCATCCTTCAGTTCAATCCATGTCTATGGCCCTTGAGAGCCTGCAGGAGAGCCACATGCATCCTGCGCTCTGCATACCACAGCCTCCAGTCCTTTATTTTCAGAATTAATCGGTTTTCTTTCCTGCAGTCTGTGTTTTCTTTGTTTTTTTTCAAGAGAGGAAGGCAGGTTTAGGTGTTCTGCTAGTGCGTATTTTAGATAATGGCTGCATTTGTCATGTTCTACTTAAAATGCATCATAGCAGAATTTAAAAATACTAGCAGTATTTCTAGGCGTGCACGTTATTCCAAATACATTCTGATAGGTTATTCATGTTTGCTGCATATATTAACCAAAGCCATGTACAGGTACATCAATAGAGTGAATCATCTTTTTATTGAAAGGAATATTACTTTTTCTTCCTAATTTGCCCTTATGACAACTTTTAAAGAATATTCATCACACAGTTTAGATACGATTGGGGACAGGCTGAGAACTGCATCTTCCTGTGCTTTTGCACTGAACTAATTTTTTTCTGTTGATGGGTTTTTCTGTTTGGTTCTTCAGTAGAAACAGCTGAAAAGAAATATCATTGCTGATTTGGTACCACCATTCCCAAAATTGGTATTTTCTTGATAAAGTCCATCATTTTGGTCTATATACCACACTCTGGTCCATACTGATCTCAGGATCAATGCCAGTGTTTATCATCCCTATTTTCTGCATATCAAGTCCTCTATACTTCTAAATTTGCAATGAATGTTGCTACTGGTTTTTTTTCTAGGTTGCTCTTTTTTATCTAGGGCACTTTCATTTAATACACAGTACAATGTGTCTTCTAACTGACTTCTAATCTCTAGCTGAGAGCATCTTATGGTAATGTGACAAATTGTAAGACCACTTTGTTATCCAAAAATAATTTAAAATACATACACAAGAATTCATTATAATCTGTTATAAAAGCAATGAGAAAATGAAGACAGCATTTCATAAGGCTGTAAAACATGTCTTATGCTGTTAACCTTACAGCACAATCTAAGTACAGGTAAATGATGCCATAAAATAAGCCTTGCAAACCTTAACTGCTTAATTAACACTGTATTTTAAAACAGAATTTTATATTAAAGTGTTGTTAAACACCAGAGAGATTCACCTGAAATAAAATTTAGGCAAGTGAAGTAATTTCCAATGTTTTTACAACAGACCTTGTGTCAGCCTTTCTTACAGCCATTATTACAAGAATCAGACTCAGCTTCTGATGTAGCCAGGTTCTGTGGGGCCTCAGGGCTGTGGTGGGGCAGTACATGTCACAAAAAAAATCCATTTTAGGCTGGGCAACAGGGTTCCTCTGTAGCCTTTAGCTGAGATGCTTCACTGACTTCCCCAGCATCAAGCAACTTGACATTCCCTGTTAAAGATCCCAAAGTGCTCCCCTGAGACTTGCTTACCCCAACTATATCTCTGTCCCCATCAGGATGGTTTGTGAGAGGAGTGCTGAGCGCGAACAGCCCCCTGAGGTCCCCAGGGGTCCTTTGGTAAGGGCCATGTTCACAAGTTTGCTGCTTCTCTGCCAAGTACCCTAAAAGACAATCCTAGATTGCAGGGTGGACCTGAGCAGGGCGGCAGTATTTTTGCTCCATGCCACTCTCCTCTGGAGGCACTAGTTATCATTTCATCCTCTTCCCTGTGACTCACGGGAGCTGTAAATCTGACTGCTAGTTGAAGGCAGTTTTAAAATGAGGGGTAGGGTTCAGGTCAGGGGAGAACCCAAATGACTGCTGCTGCTAACACATATACAGGTATGCACTCAGTAGTAGCCTGAGTTGTAGAGCTGCTGCCTCCCGGGTCATTTGTGTGGAAGAGTGATACTGTCAGCATGAAACCATGCTGATATTTTTAGATGAATATTTATTTATTTATCTGCTGTGCTGCTAGGGGACAATATCCACAGTGACCCAGCGACAGACCATTAGTGCTTGAGCAGGCAGAAGTCGTACACAGATAAATAATCTTCAACTATGGAGTGTTATGTTGTGAAGCTTAATTAATTAATGTTTGTAAAGTGCTGTGAGAGCTTTTTGTAAAAGGGGACATGCGTGTCTTTGCTTTTCTTATTTTATTTATATAACCCTGTGGTGTTGCTAGTACTGAACTGGAGTCTAACAAAGCATCGTGTCATGAAAGGTGGGGGGAGAAGGTTGCTAGATATACTTTCTGCCACAGTTGGTAGTATAGGACATGGTGAAACACTGTGAGAAACTGTGAAAAGGAGTGAGTATCAGTCTGTATTAAATCAGTGGCATTTTATGATGTTCCTGTTCACTAGATACAGTTCTGAAGTGACAAAAAGTCATACATCAACTTCATTAACTTCTGTGGTAGATTAGTTATAATCTATGGATTTATAGGTGACACTTTCACAGGTGGTGATTCTGATGGAACGTTCTTTTGACCGATCGTTTAATATTACTTTGTCATCTGAAATTAAGCAAATAAATTACCTATAAATTCCACATGAAAGTGAAAAGCAGCTGGAATAGGAATAGGATGCAAATGCCCAAATATAGTATGTAGGCCTTGCAAAAAATGAATATGAAGTGACGAAGTTAACTGTGTAGTTTAGATTATCACTTTACCAATTATGCTGTGTTCCCTGCAGTGCTGCAGTTCCTACTTCTTTGAGCCACTTATAAAATACCATCTTGCTGAGGGTTAAAGGATTGTTGCAGAAAATAGACCATTATTTTTATTTATTTATAAGAGAATAATATAATGGACTCAATTTACTTACTCCGTACTACTGGAGCTTACCAGGCCCGTGTCTCCACAAAGACTCAGGCTCTACCTGCCTGCATCCAGGGACAGTTTATAAACTGGATGAGTGGTTTACATGAGAAAATGCAAATCCAGTTGTCCAGCTTCTCTTTTTGAAGCAGTTCTTAAAAACAATGGATTTACACCAGGTAAAACCATGCTAACACTCATGGCTCTGTTAAGGAACGTAGAAGTTGTAGGCTGGAGCATGTAGGAATCCCTGAAGTATAGGCAGGGCCTGAATTGTTATGTTGTCTTTTCCACATATGCCTGCGTAGCTGGGTACATCAGAAATTCTCAGGAAGCTTGTTGTAAACATCAAAACCCCACAAACCAACAAGAAGCCCCAGAGACACATTGCTTCTATAACAAGCCTCCTTACTTGCTCTGTCAGCCACAAAGGCTTCTTGTGGACACACTGGAGGCCAAAATAAAAGAACGACGGTAATACAGTATTTTTCTGCAACTGCACAAAACTCCCCATAAATTGATAAATGGGAAAAAAAGAGAGTATGAAATCCTACATTTTTCTTTTGATTGTGTGAAACCTACAGAAATCACAGACTGATGCTAAAATTACTTTTTTTTATACAGTTAAAAATTGATATACTTCTATGTTGCTCTTGGAAACACATTGAAAAGGAAAATGTTTGGATGGAAGACTTTACAAATAATTATTTGTTTTCCTGAAAGACACACTATGCAATCTAAGCAAATAGAAATAGCAAACCTAAAATAGCAAGTATTGTTTCTATTTGTGCTGCTTCATCAGCTAAACCACTTTATGATACTGTTTCTTTATCAGAGACATTTAAATCAAGGAAATGATTTTTAATACTAGAGCAGAAATTAATTTCATGCATCTGCTAGCAAATGTCTGCTATCTAGAACTGAGTAAACAAACATTTGCACATCTGCTCCTACTATATGAAAACAGAATGTCAAATTATAAAGGAAGTTAGGCTCCACTTTTCAATGTTTTAATAGTGTAGTTTGCCGCTTAAAATATTGCAAAGTGCGATGGGAGTACAGAACATATGTTTGTGTTCAGGGTGAGGTGGAATGCCCTTGATGAGGATGGCATGGACGTTCAATAGGAGCTACCCCTTTTCAGTTTCGTATTTCTATATTTTAGCTTAGTATTTGAGAAAGCCCAAGTCCTGCACACACAGTTACTGATGTGTCTCCTAGAGTGCTCCCCATCTTATCTTTCTAACAGCTGAGTAGAAAAAACTAAGGCAGAAAGTCAGTGTCGGTCAGTCTGCTCTCATTTGAAATGTCATGTCACTATACTTTTAATGCAGAGGCTCCTACATCGTCTAGTATTCAACTTGAGAAACTGTAGCCATAAACCTGGCAAATTGCTGGGGCAGGAAGACAGAGGAACTTCTGCTTGAAATGACAGCAAGGAATAAGCAGCCAGTTTGCACTCTTCCAGCTTTGAATATTTTAGGACATTTTATGGTTTGTCTCTGACTATTGCAACCTTCTTTTGAGTGGAGTAAAGGTATTGTGAATAGGAACATATCAAGAAATACTAGCATAGATTGATGTAAACTCATGTATAGCAGCTACTTCTCTACTATTTTGTACCCTTTCGTTACCTACAGGGTGCTGAAATTAAGCTCTAGAGTAATCAGTCGTCTGCAGGAAGCAGTGTGTCATTGTTTAATGTTAACCATCACCAAACAAGTACACTGGAAAATTCTGCTTTACTGATTTAAATAGAAAATTCATAGGATTGTAAGCAGCATGATTCCTTAGGAGCCAGACAGTGGAACGGGGCTCATCACTATGGCTGATGGTCCAACTCACCATGAGGTCCGTGCCTGTCCTGTCCCACTGGCTCTCAGTCCTGCTTCTGATGTGATAGAGTGGGCAGTGGCTCTTTGAGAGCTTTGCATATATACTTGTGCACTACACAGAATAGAAAATAAACATCCTTCAGCTGTAGCTTTACTAAGTGGGGAGTGTTTGTTCTGTGAGTGGTCATAGAGGCACTGGAAAAGATGTGACTGTATTGGAAGAATTGTGCTAGACAGCTGATTATACACTGCAAATAGAGGTTGATGTAAGTTTTAAATAGTCTGTGCAAGGTGTGATTTAAACCAGTTACAGATCTTTATAAACAATATCAGCATAATAACATGCTTTATCTTTGATAGTGACTGGGAGTTAATTCTCAGGTTGAAGTTGCCTAGATCCGGCTCCTTGTAGTCCCCAAAAAATCCTAAGAAATAAAAAAAAAATTAATTTTGTTTAATGAGTTAAGCTGAAGAACAAATAAAACCTTCGTAGCAGTAGCTGTACGTCATTAGCTGGTTTCCTGACCACAGTCCACCATTTAATGGAATTGCTGTAATACAGGCAAAAAGAAATATCTACTCCAAATCTAACCTAACTTAAAGCAATAAAGGTAATACTGCTTTTAGATCTTCAAAACACAGAGGAGGAAGGTTAGGGAATATGATTTACTATTTTCAGGATAAAACTAATGCTTTTAAATCATACTCAGAGATTCTACTTTTCTTGGTTCTATTGATCTGAGTGCCTTAATATAAAACATCACACAAGGTAAATAATGAATCCAAGGTGTCATTCACCCAACCTGCTCCTTAGTACACAAGGAAACAGGCAAATAGAGTATTTTGTTTCCCAATTAACTGCAGTAGGAACAATCAGAGTTTGCTAGAAATCAATGAGAATTTTAACATCTTTAAGTGGGGCTAAATTTTCACCTAGTAAATTGTTGAGATAGTCTAATCTAAAGCCCATTGAAGTCAATGGAATTTCTTCCATTGAATTTAATTGGTCTTGCCTCAGGACCATAATGGACATGATGTAAATATTACATGCAGTGTTAACTCACAACGCTGAGCTCTCATTTTGTTACTTTTCAAAAATAAAATACATTTTGTTAGCAACAAGAAGACAGATCTGGTTTGGGCTGTTGTAGGTTCTCTGACGTTGCCTTCAAAGGAATCTGAGGGTACTACATGCATTATTTTAAGTTTAATTCATTGATGGGTGCTGCATTTTTGACAGGACAAGAGGGAATGGCCTCAAGCTCCGCCAGGGGAGATTTAGGCTGGACATTAGGAAAAAAAAATCACAGAAAGGGTCACTGGGCACTGGAACGGGCTGCCCAGAGATGTGGTTGAGTCACCTTTCCTGGAGGTGTTTAAGGCACAGGTGGATGAGGTGCTGAGGGACATGGTTTAGTGTTTGATAGGAATGGTTGGACTCAATGATCCGGTGGATCTCTTCCAACCTGGTTATTCTATGATTATAGAATATACTTGTGGTTCAGCTGTATGGATTTTGCATAAGACAAAGAAAGTAGAAGAAAAATCCAAATTAAAGGTACTACATCTTAATAGTGGAAAAAGTGTTGGGCAAAAATCTCTTGCATTAAAATAACTGCCTTTTCGGATGGGTGAAACAGAGCATAGAGGAAATCTCCTCAAATAAAATACCAGCACTCTGGAGGATTAGTTGCATGCTCTATTTCTTTCTTACAAATGTGCCGTGGAGTGATGGGCAATCACCGTTATTCTGCCTTAGTGAAGGTGTGCTATCTCTGTGATGCAGATACAGCCAATCTTTGTAAACTTGTTGAACTAGTTGCTTTGAAATTGTAGTTGCTTATTAAAGATTACAGAGTGATCAATGGGTAGAAAATAATATTTTTTTTCGTTGAATCAAATGCAACCATCCACTAGACCAAAACTTGATGTATTAATTAATTTGCGAAGCCTCTTCCTAAGCTAGCTGCACGCTGTAGCTAAAATTTTTGCATCTCGTTTTATTTACTGATAGGGAACTGTCCCGCTTTGAGAATAGGTTGCTATTGTAACATATAAGATAGGAGCTTTATTAACCCTACAGGGATGCGCACGTTATTTCTCTCTCCATACCTGCTCTGATATCTTGACGTAAAAGCTTGTGTCTGATTTACTTCCTCCCTCTAATTCTGTTTTCTTTGTCCACCTTCTGAAACCTTTCCAGCTGCACCCAAGGAGATGATTAGTGTTTCAACAGCTCTTTCTAACTTTGCCACCTGCAATGCGGATAGGAGTGCAGAACCTGAGAAAATATATTATTTTAGACTGAATAATATGCATGCCTTGTGTTTTGGTTTTGATGGATTATTTGCCATAAAGTTGGCTCATAAAGACTGTTATACAACACAGAAATGCAAGAAAGGAAAAACCCACAACCTGGGTAAGGAACATTCGTTCAATAGGTGCTCTGCCTTATAGTTACAAAAAGGTTTTGAGGTGTTTTGTAAAACTGAGGTAAGAAAAAGATACTGGCCTGCTCGGCAGAGGGATGAAGAAGGATTCAAGGTGGGTAAGAGTGAGCCAGAACGAGCTTGGTCCCTGAGATAATAAGAAATGCCAACTATTGCATAGCTGGTTTGAGACCAAACTGAAAAAATAATAAAAAAAAAACAAAACAGGCTGTACATCAGATTTTTCATTGGTTTAAATTTCTGCAAGTCATATGAACCTTAGGAAAAAATGTTCTATTATTTATAGAAGACGCTCTGTCACAGTTTAAGTTAGTCTTCCCCTCCTCCTGAAGAAAAGCTATAATAGACTCCACAAGCCTGTCTGGTGTGCTAGAGGGTAGGGGTGAAGAGTGGCTTTAACTCAAACACTCTGAACCAGGCAGAAACATAAGAAGTTGGGTAAAACATGTAGGGAACATGACAGAGCAGGGAAAGTGTTCTCTGTGCTGCTTTAATGCCCGTGAACATATTCCCTATAGAACGAATATTAATCCCTAAGACACCTAATACATCAAACTACAAAAGACATTAACATGGAATGAAAATAAAACTCTTCTCAGTAGCTCGAGGATTAAGAAACAAAATTATGGCAGGAGTTTGTCAATATCCTGTAGCTAGAGAAGGTATTAGGCAAGGTCACTAAACTGGTCAAGTGAAGTGGTGCTGCAGCCTTAGGAGGGGAAACTGGAGAGGTTGCAATGTTTGGAGAGAAGAAACCTGAGCAGTGTGACTAAGGTTTACAGACCCATGAACTGGGATGGAGTTTCAATAGATTGCACGTTTCTTTTTTCCTTGCTCTATGTATGTGTTTTAGAATATGTTAAGTTTACATATTTTTCCTCCTTTGCAAGCTACATATTTATAAATTGAACATAATTTTTCTTTCCTAAAAGAAAACTTGCATGTGTAGAGACAATGATTCTGAGTAATTGAATTTAAAACTATTTTTATGGTAAAATAAGGATCTATGAAAAAAAGTGTTTTATTAAAGAAACAGTGAAGAAATCAGTATATTATCTGTCTCTAAGATTTGACCTCATAGCAGGGCAGGTAAGCCCATCCAGTAACTAAATTATTTTGCTCTATAAAAGTCTTTGGAAAAAAAATATATATATCTATCTCCATATTATATATAATATATATAATATCCATATAATATATATATGTATCCAGAGTAGAGGAATTGATTTTGTGAAAGAAAATAAGCTCCATAGTGTAAAATATGTTAATTGCTGAGTAAAATGCCAATATTATAGGCATTCAGATTAAATAATGTTGAGATGTTGCTATACTAAAATTCCTGTCTGCTTGTAGTTAAATACGTGTTGGAACAGCTTTAAACTGTAGTTTAACATGTTTATGTTTTGCTGAAAATGGGATTGGATTTTCGAAGAAAAGATTGCATATGGAGTATTAGCTGGGTTACTTGACCCATTTAACTCAAGCAATATTATTCCAGATATTCCCATAGAGCCTCTATAGAACCTTCATCCTACATTTTTTAGCCCAGAAAAAATTTATGGAGAGCTTTCATAAGTTTTTCTTTTGGGAGGAAAAGCAGAATGAGATTCCTCCTGGTCACTGCTGCTTCCTAGAAATACGAATTCATAGGGAAAGTTGGACCATGGGAGAAAATGGCAGAGTGGGCAAAAAAAGACATCAAATCTAACCAGTGTGATTTGCAAACAGAAAACTTGCCAAATAATTTAGTGCACAAGTTGGATCAGCTTTTAGGGGATATAACTTGTGCAACTTACATTTATGTAACTTGTAATTCAAGCTGACACTGACTTTGCCAGCATTGCAAGGGTCATTTCACGCTGTTCTTGAGCAAACTGTACAATGAACAAACCATCACTCATGCAATAGATTTAGTGTTTACAACTGACACTTTGTTGAAAGAATAGCTTTAATTTTGGTGGGCATCATAGACAAAAAAGAAAATCTTGGGTAGTAGTTAAAGTTGTCTTCGTGTCTCTTGGTGTTTATGAGGGCAGTGCTTGAGTTTCGGAATTTTATTCCAAATTCATATTTGCATTTTGGATCTCCTTTGTGGAACTAGAGCCAAAGAAACAACTGCTAGTGTTTAGTGCTGTCCTGCACCACTGGTTTTGTCATTTGAGGATTGAAAAGGATTTTCTTCTTTTTTTGGCATCTGTACATGTGGCACACGCTGCTTAAATCAAGGCCTGTGAGTGTATATAGCAAAATTGGCAGAACTCAGTCCAGGCTACAATATCAGAAAATAAATAAATAAATAGGATATTAATGAAAGGAGCCCTTAATTTTCCCAGAAAGTTTATCTGGAGTATTGCCATATTCCCTTAATCCTCATGCCCAGAGTCTATGCAAAGTAACATTTGGGATGGAAATAGTTATTCAGCCCTGAGAGTGGGGGTGGTGAAACTTCCCTTCAGCCACCACCACTGTGACCCAGCAGATCTGCTGCAGCTCAGCTCTCCAATTCGTCATGGCTGCTTACAAATGGAACTTGGTTTCCCCCCCACCCCCCGATTACCAACTCCTTCATATGTGCCTATGTGCAGTTTAATTAATCAACAACAACAAAAAAATAATTCCATCCATTCATTTCTAGTGGAGCTTGCTCCTGTTCCCATTTCTGGGCAGGGGTAAAGGTGCCCTGATACAAAACGGGAACCAGATCTGGGACTGAACCATTGTTAGCGATTCCAAGGAAACACTTTCAAAATGCAGTGGTTAGGGTAATTTTACCTCTTTTGTTCTATTTTGGTTTGGTTCTAAACTTATTTTTTGATCTGAGGAATTAAGGGTTTATGCACTAAACTAGGAAATACAATATTTCACAGAATCATCAGATTGAAAAAGACCCACTGGATCATCGAGTCCAACCATTTTTCTATGAAAAAGGATGAGTAATTATTAAATGTTAACAGTGGTGTCAGGAACTGAGAGCTTTTATGATGTTTGAGTGCAACCAGAAGGCGTTTTGTTTCACTCAGAACAGCTCTCATGAGGAAGATTATCATAGAACCATAGAATAATTTGGGTAGGAAGGGACTTTAAAGATCACCCAGTTCCAACCCTCCTGCCATGGACAGGGACATCTCCCACTGGATCAGGGGCTCCAACCCCATCCAACCTGGCCTTGAACATCTCCAGGGTTGGGGCAGCCACCACTGCTCTGGGCAGCATGTGCCAGTGTCTCACCACTCTCATGGTGAAGAAATTCTTCCTTATATCAAGCCTAAATCTGCCCCTCTCCAGTTTATCCCCATTGCCCCTTGTCTTATCACCACAAGCCATTATGAACAGCCCCTCTACTGTCTGAAGACTACAGTGACTTTTTGATTGTCATCCTCTGAAATCAATTCCTCTTTCTGATACATCGTGTCTTTTTCTGATTCAGTTTTCTCAGGAAGGTCATAACATCTAGACCCACTGTAATTTCTGTTGTAGGAGTTCTTACAGGACTTTTACTTTGGGTTTTGGTAGTATTTAAAAAGGAATGGAAAATGAAATTGCCTTTGCTCTTTCATCTTCAAATTTGCACATCTCATAGAAGATTATATCCCATAAATTATGTTCCAGGAAATCAGTGCTTAACTTTACGTGCAGAACTCTGCACAAAGGTAGCCTACTTTTAGGATTTCGATGCAGATCCATGGAAAACTGTACAGAAAGGCTCAGAAGTATGAACCGTGTTCTTGGAGACACAAATTTCTTAGAGCTGGGTGGGGTTGAATTTCTCACAAATCTGGTTTACATCAAGTGCAAAGCTGACTCAGGAGCTATTCTTTGTCAGCCAGGACTGGTTTTGAACTCAGTCTTTCTAGTGAAAGTCAAGTAAGTCAAACTCATTTTGAAGTCTGGTGGTAACGTTCCTATATACGTTTTGGGAGCTCTATTGCCAAGTTTTACAGATGTCTGCAAAAAAGCCCAACTCATTTCTGAGGAGTCTGACATGTATGTATTTGGATATTTGGATTAATATTTTACTTATATTTAGGTGAAAGTGTGATAATGTGTCTCAGGAAAGCTGGGGTGCAGTTTATTAGAAATATTGGGAAATATTTATTGAGAACCAATTCTGAGGTTCTTATCTGTAAATAATCAGAATATGGATTTCTAAAAATCATTGTGCTTATGAGATACATCTTAATTTATCAGCATAGTAAAAATAACAAGATAATAATTGTAAGTATGTATTGACATGCCTGAGCAAGACTGGAAGAAAAAAAAAAGATATATGTCCAGGAGATGTTATGAAGGGAAAAGAAAACCTTATGTAAAAGCTTTTGAGAAAGAGAGATTGCTCTTTAAAAATCCCAGAACAAATACATCTGGTTGCTTATGGAGAGTATTAGTGGTGTGGTATAACTCAAGTTATTTTGAACCACTGCTCTGAGCTTCGGGCTCGAAGACATGCTGCACCTTATAAATCCCAGCTTTCATATTCATGATGCAGTAGCAACATCAATAGTGTTTAAACCATAAGGCCATTGATTAAATTTTATGTAACACATAAGTAGGTATATAATTGCACAAAATGGAAGTGAGCATTTGGCAACTTAGAATGGGAACAGAGTTCTGCAAAGGATGCTAATTAGTTATTGCAAAAGTTACTTAATCTTTTATTAACTTTTAAGCGGTCAGTGTGCCCTGAAATTGCACATGCTTTCTTGACAGCTAGACTTACAAGGCTGTACTATTATGAAATATTCTTTAGTCGTATTACTGTCACTGTACCAGCATGATTAAGGCAAAAGGATGTTGCCCAGGTGGCATTAATTCCTGTGTTAATGGAAAAGTTTCCCTGGAGAGATGCAAAAGGTGGGTTAGCGATCTGCTGAGGTGAGACTGCAGCAGCTCTCCAGTCAACTCAAGCAGCTTTAATTTAACCCTCTTTTAGATTAGCTAGAATAAGCCTTAATTTATGATAATGGAAAGATCTTATTAATAATGATTAGTATTAAATCCCCTCCCTTTTTTTTCAGTTAAAAAAATAGTGTGAGGTACATTCATAGGGTTTTACTCCTTCTTAAAAAGCATTGGGAATGTGTTGTTGAAAGAGATTTAGGAAAGTTGAGAGTATTACGAATAAACTGTTGCTGTGATAGAAGTCTCATATATGGAAATGTGGTTTACAGACTGAGATGAATAATTACATATGTCTGGCAAATGAGAAAAATGCTTCAGAGGAAAATTATTCCTTAATGGGAAAAATAAGCATCAACTCTCATCTTTCTATATTTCTACACTTTCCATAGGCTTCTGAATTCTTACCATTATACACTGCAGATCTAGGGGACAGTAAAAATCTTGCATGTGTAAACTAAACACAAGTTTTCTAAAAGTTATTTCACCTCTGAAATATAAGAATTTTTGTCTCCCAGATCCTTGCTGTATGTCACTGATTTTGGCTGTCTCAGATGGCAATGCAGAAACTGTGATCTATGTGTTTGTCGTCTCTAGAGTTGCTATTGAGTGTTACTCTTTAGGACTGAAAACTACAGTTTTAGAAGTATGTAATAGTCTTGTACAGTAACTTAAATTAAAATAAAATATGTTCACACTTTAACTGCTATTTCAGCAATTACTCTGTGCAGGGCCCAAACAGCAGAAGCAGATAAAAATTATTTATTGTGTCTCTCTGGCATTGTACACTGGATTGGAAATGCATATCATTACTAAAATGCAAGCCTTTATGTATTATACTGTTGTCTGAAGAATTTATCAACACTGACAGTATTTTCTATGCTATTTAGGTCAGTTCCAACTACATCACTTTGCCTTTTGTAGATTGCTCGGTAATCAATTTGAGAGCTCTGTTAAACACAACGCGGTTCATTGTCATGTGGCGAAACCTCATCCTGCACAACTGAATCTGAATGTGCTGGGAGAAGAACACACATCCTTTCATCTATCAAGAAAGATCAAAACAAGACAACTTGCCAATTTTCATATCCAGCCAGAAATGGAATTAAAAATAGGCAGTATCATGAGATGGTTAAAAAAAAAAATAAAAAAGACATTTTTTTCCTGTACATAAAAAAACCATACTTTTCACTTGAAACATTTAAACAACCAAATAAANGACCAACAGAAGAATTAATCATAGAATCATAGAACAACCAGGTTGGAAGAGACCCACTGGATATTCGAGTCTCACCATTCCTATCAAACACTAAACCATGCCCCTCAGGACCTCGTCCACCCATGCCTTAAACCCCTCCAGGGAAGGTGAAACAACCACCTCCCTGGGCAGCCTCTGCCAGTGCCCAATGACTCTTTCTGTGAAATTTTTTTTCCTAATGTCCAGCCTAAATCTCCCCTGTCGGAGCTTGAGGCCGTTTCCTCTTGTCCTGTCAATAAATTGGATTGGGAGGAAGGAAGCATTAAATATGTAAGCATGTTACCAGATCTTGATAAGATGGCTCTTGCGATGAAATGATAGAGTGCTGGCAATAGCCTTTAGTTGCAGCATAGAGCCAGCCTAGAAGGGTTTGTTTCTCATGAATGTTTGGGAAAGATATAAGATCAGTTAAATCCCAGACAAATAGGGCAAAATGTGTTATGTCTATAGTACAAGTAAAGAGAAGTAAACGTCTTTTAAAATCTTGTTGTATAAACTCTTTTTAAAATCCATGGCTGCTCCTATTCCCTTGTCTAATTTGGTCCTCGTGGGGGTGGCTGCTCTCTGTGTCTGTCTAGGTCATTTTGCTCTTAGACCTTTTACTCTGTTCTCTCTTTCTTCCTTTCAAGGACCTCTTGCTTAAACTCAGAGAGTTGGGTTCTCAGTGTTACTCTATGGATATTTTGGGCTGAGTATTGTCTCTCCTGCAGCTACTGCTGCCACTTGTGTTAATTCTCACTGTCATTAACCCTGGGGTAGCCACAGAGGAATAGATGAATATTTCTGATGTGCATAGAAACTAACAACACTAAACCTTGGATCTGAAACGTAACTGATAACTTCTACATCACTAAATGGAAATCAAGACCTGTGCAAATGTAGGAGCTGGAAGAGAGAATTAATTTGAGCTTCAGCTCATTTCAGACTGTATCCTCTGTCTGATGTTACATGAGGAAGGCAACTAAATTCCTTTCAAGGAATTTCAAGCATTCTGCAAGGCAAAATAACTTGCAGTCTAGAAAACACCTGATTCTAACTGGTTAGAAATGAGTTAATTCTAATATCTGAATTCCATTTTCCTAAATTAATATTGTAACTTTGGCTGCCCTCATACCTTTAAAAATATATGCACTTCTTAGCATCCAACTACAATTTTGGCCTCCGTGATATCCTTTGGTGAGGATTTCAACTGTCTAATTAAGTCTTGTATGGCAAAAACTCTTTTTCCTGGTTTGTAACCTTTCAGTTTTGCAGGCTTCCCCTGCATTCTCACATCAAGAGACTGGAGAACAGCATCCCACCATCACTCTGTTGTTAGTAAATCTGTACCTTAGAATTATGTCTTTTGCACTTGACTCCTCTCTAAGGTAAATAAATTTATTTCGCTAGAAAATTATTCCATGCCAATAGTGATTCTTATTGCCTCTTTCTGAAAGAGGGTTAGTCCAAAAGGATGTTTTCTGAGACGATGATAGGTACTGAGCACTATATTTCAGATGGCAAGAGTGAATCAGGGATTTATATAATGACATTATAATCTTATCTACATTATTCTTCATCCCACTTATGCCTTCTAATGTTTTGTTTGTTGTTTCAGCTGAACCTGCATGTCAACGAGAGGTCTGCTTTTAACTGCTGAAAATCATGCCCATCATTTTCTTGAGTTACTACAATTAATATTGAAACTCACAAGGGATATTGTAGTTCAGTCTTTTCTCTCCTGTATACATTACTTTGTATTTCTTAGTGTTCAATCTCTTTTGCTGTCTTGCTGAATATTAATGTCGGCTTCATAGGGAAGCTCAGGAGTGCAGACTCGACAGCATTTACATTTTGTTAATAGTGTTTTATCTCCATTTCAGACGTGGTTCATTCTTAGACTTTTCACACGTCTATCATACAGCTTACCCAACATTTTCATTTTAAGTAATTTTAACTGGCTAGTAGGATATTTTAAATTTATTTTTAAACATTTCTGCTGGCATAGCACAATTTGTGAGAGGCAGACAATTTTCTAAATCAAAGTGGAATTCCTGTGCAGGTACATAATGTATTTCCTTTGAATACCTAGAGAGTGCTTGAAATTGTATCTTATTACAGTTGAGTACCAAAGAAAAGTATAACACTTTAAAACACATATAAACGTGGCATATTTTATTCCAAGCTGCATGAAAAAAAGATTTCAAGCTTTGATTTTTATTATTATTACAATATCTTTTGCTTATATGTACTTTTTACCTGATATCCACTTAGATTTTTGAAAACCATGTTTCAATGCACTTTTCATCCCTATAAACATAAGGACCAAATGTAAGGCCTTTTGGATCTCAATGAAAAATATATTGAAGGACTATTTATTGTAAGAATGAAGTCTGGCCTGCAGGAAAGTAGGATTGGCTGGTCTGTTTTGAGCAGGAATACTTTACTTTACACAGTGGAATTGTGGCCATGAAGCCACTGTGTATGGAGTCATACAATACTTTGGGTTGGAAGGGACCTTAAAATCACCTAGTTCCAACCCCCCTTGTGATGGGCAGGGACACATCGCATTTGATCAGGCTGCTGTGAATTGTTGCTCTTGCTTTGCAGAGACCCCTCCCCTTTAAATACTCTGCATTGTATTTATGTCTGTCCTATTCCTCTGTGTCAGCCCTGCCATACGTGTTGCTCTGGTAAGATAAATGCAAGTTTGTAAGTGAATTTCCTGAGCCCTAGACTCTTTGGAACATTCTCCTGATGTGTTTGTCACTGTTTTACAGTCTGTGGTATGAAGCTACTTGTCCCATACTGTGGTTTTTTTTTTTGTTATCAGCAACCATGGTTCAAGTAGTGGTAGCAGCCTCACCAGCAACTAGTCTGTTTGTGGTTTTACTGGGAGGGAACTGTGAAGGCAAAAGATGATCATATCAACTACTTAATTTTGGAAGATCTTCTGTTGATTCGGACTTATTTGGTATGGTGCTGCTCCGGAGTTCAGGAAAGAGTTTCCGTGCTCTGCAGAGATGGCAAGGATAGTGAAAAAAAAATCCTCTGGGATTTCAGGATAATGAAGAGTATCAAAGGAATGAATGAATAATCTTATTGTAGAACTATAACATCAGCATCCTTGTATAAAGTTTTCTCACTGTCAGAAGTGTAAGGGTATCACTGCCTCTGCTGATAACCTGTAGTTCATGGAGGCCAGTCACCTACAGAAAATAGACACAATGGAGGGGGATTGGGGACCGTGATAAAGTTATATAGGTTGCACGTTATACAGTTTGCTAGCCTATGGGTGGATGATTTGCGTTCTATGAGATTCCCAAAATTCAGTGGGGTAATTAACAGAACTTTGTCTAATTACTGTCTCACATGTGAATCCTTAGGGTCTTTCAGCGGAAATGAGTATTTCTCCATTGTCCTTTATGCTTGATTAATGTCTGTTATTATAATATTATTATAATGTTCTCCATCTGATTCCAGGTTACTTTTCCTATTCTCATCTGTGCTGTAGTATAAGATCTTCCCTGTTATGGCTCATGGTTGCCATGACAAGGATGGATGCATTTGAAAGATAAAGGACGCATTCCAGTGATTCATATACAAGCTGGAACAGAGGGTCTTATACCCAGCCACACAAAAAGTAACAGCACTACAGGGAGCCAAATGTCACTCTCTGGCATGTGCTCAGTTCAGCTGGTGCTGGTGTCCCCAGTTTAGTGGCACCTTTCAGTGACAGTCCTGTGCAGACCCACCTGTGCCCTATGACCAGCACCATTTGTGTTCAGCATCATGTCAGGACTGCAGCAGCTGGAAAGGGCTCCCAAGAAAGGTTTAGCTGAAATCTGTTTTGAATTTTGCTTTTAATTCTTCTGCCTTTCAGTGAATGATAAGTTACAAGTTTGTTTTAGGTATCTAAATGTTTCCAGCTTATAGTGGGTATTAAAATACTATCTTGAATGCTCTCAAGAGAAGTAGTTAATATAAAGATTTTGCATGAGTGCCTGTATAGACATAAGAAACAAAAGAGTTGTTTTGTTTCTGTGGTATTTAAGTAAGACAGACAAATTCAAAAGAGTAGTAAATAAGAAATACTAAAGATCCACTCCACTTCACTGTTAGTGTTATTGTTTTCATCTCTTCATATCTCTGAATTCTTTGTGCCTCCTACAATGTCTAAGTATGTTTCACTAAGAAACTTTATGAGAGTGTTTCATTAAAATCATGCTTACAC
>WAAB01009847.1:56876-68765 GCA_013389865.1 Piaya cayana | reverse complement strand
CTGGTGCTGGTGTCCCCAGTTTAGTGGCACCTTTCAGTGACAGTCCTGTGCAGACCCACCTGTGCCCTATGACCAGCACCATTTGTGTTCAGCATCATGTCAGGACTGCAGCAGCTGGAAAGGGCTCCCAAGAAAGGTTTAGCTGAAATCTGTTTTGAATTTTGCTTTTAATTCTTCTGCCTTTCAGTGAATGATAAGTTACAAGTTTGTTTTAGGTATCTAAATGTTTCCAGCTTATAGTGGGTATTAAAATACTATCTTGAATGCTCTCAAGAGAAGTAGTTAATATAAAGATTTTGCATGAGTGCCTGTATAGACATAAGAAACAAAAGAGTTGTTTTGTTTCTGTGGTATTTAAGTAAGACAGACAAATTCAAAAGAGTAGTAAATAAGAAATACTAAAGATCCACTCCACTTCACTGTTAGTGTTATTGTTTTCATCTCTTCATATCTCTGAATTCTTTGTGCCTCCTACAATGTCTAAGTATGTTTCACTAAGAAACTTTATGAGAGTGTTTCATTAAAATCATGCTCCTACTGACACATTGATGAAGTTCTTCTCTAGTGGAAGCTCCAATGATTTTAATTTTATCAGGAAAATACATAAAAATCAAGCAGGAGAAAAACCATCAAACTCTAATAAATCTTTTAAAACAAATTAAAGTGATGACTGAGCTGACATATTCAATTTCCAATAAAAAGGGATTTTCAGCAACCCACAGGCGTACTCAAAGACTTAAATCTGCAAAACCAGAATTCTACTTGTTTGTTTGCACTTGAGTGAATTAAATCAACTGGGTGGCTGATCTGTAAAACATAACACTGCCTGCATTGCAGAGCAGGGCAACTCAGTTGGGGATAGGAAAGTGACTTTTCAATGAACTTTCTGCACACAAATGATGTGACATTTCATGTGTGTCTCATCTGCAATTCAGATAATTAACGTTAAAATGTAGGATTTCTGAAGGGAAAGTACAGTTAGAAAAATATAATATATATGTGTATGTACACAAAATAAAAATTAATATTAACAATGTTAACAATTAAACTGTGAAGTAGAGTGCTGGTCCAAATATCTCCCTGCAAAGACAGTAGTTCTGTGTGAAGAAGCTCTTTATTGTGTCCCCTGAACCAGAATGGAAATGTGTCTTTCAAAATTATGTTTTAGACTGAGTATTGTCAGTTCACGCATCTGCCACTGCTTAGAGACCGAAAAGCTGACAATTTCTATCCTTTCCAGTTCTCCTACAGAAACTATTCTAGTTTCAATTAACAGTCAAAACCAAAACCCGTGTCCTTCATTTCTCTGCATTACATTTTCTACATTTCTCTCTTTGTTTTCTGTTACTACTTTTCATATAGGAAGCAAAGGGGTGTGTACTTGGCCAAGCATCTAGTGACTGAATAAGCTCCAGAAAATAATACGCTGATTTCTCAATACTAGCAGCAATTATTTTCTTTGACTTTACAAGTAGTCTTAGCTTGATGTGTTTCTTATTAATTAGGTGGCATTATTTTTAATCATGAAGCAATTTAGAAATACCCTTTAAGGTATAACTGGTGTAAACTGGATGCCATAATTTTACAGTTTAGTTTATTCAGGTTTTGATGTTTTGTGGATCATGCCCCACACTCCACCTTTAAATCCAAACCTCATTGCCTTCAAAGCTTGTGCTGCTGTTTATATAGTGAAATTATTAATACTAGTGATAAAAAAATGCAAGGCGTGAATGCGGCAAAAAGTGGGTTATGACCTTTAATTAGAATGAGTGTGTTAGTACAAACGAAATTCCTCTTCTATAATTACTCAGTCATATTGTAATTTTGATGAATGTCTTGTGTAGAACACCACCAGCAGAAGCTGGTATGTTATTGACTGATGACGAGCTGTGCTCCTTGAGGCACTTCAACTTTTTACAGGTAAACTTTATACAGTTTCTTGTGTATAGGACATAAATCTTTATTGGAGATGGTCTGTCACTAACACCACTGTAAAAATGACTGTTGAATATTCCAGGTAATTTGCACCATGCTTTGAAGGTCAGCCATTAGCTGTCGGAGGGGTGAGCAGTATACTGTGGGTACCAATTTATTTGGGAATTTCTGCCTGGTTAAATGTCTGTCAAGCATGACAGTTGCATTTATAGCAAGAGTTAAATGTTCCAGGATTTGTAAGGAGTCTTTGACTCTCCTGACCTGATCTTTAATTTAGTCTCATATTTTCATTTTTGTGGCCACAAGACTAATGTGCCACACGGATGGATTGATTCTTGTTTTTCATATTAATGGGTCTGTTTCTACACGCTGTTGATTTTGTTGATGTTGATATACTCTGTGCCCACCTTATTAACTGGATAGTCCAGTAATAAAGGTATTAGTTTAAAGCCCTCTAAATCAAGGGATATAGAAAGTTTGTCAAGAATTACTGTGGAGTTATAAGGAATAGAGAAGTGTTCAACAGCTGCATTCCTGAAGTCTACATCAGAATTAAGAGGAAGAAAATGTACTCCCAATTAAAGCCAGTTCCACAAAACAGACTTTCACTAAGACTTCATTTTAACATAAAGCATTTTTGCTATGTAATTTGTTGACTTTTAAGGTTATCTTAAAAATACACCAGTTCCTTCTTTATGAATATGCTGATTGTCTATTATAAATCCATCTTGCTCCTGGTTAAGAGAATTTGTTATGTATCAGAACTTCTGTACAGGTTCTCATTTGTTACAGCACAGGGTTTTTTTTTTTTTCATTTTTTTATTTTGATATTTATTTTTNGCTGGAATAGCCTCCATTCCCAAACTGATTCCAAACGTGAAAGTGCTGAAAGTTGAGTTGTCTCTCCTTGCTTTGAAATATCTTATTTCCTGTTGAATGTGTAACTCACTTTTTAACTGTGCTGCTAACAGGTAGATCTCAGTGTTTTGTAAACTGAATGTATTGTATTTAGGCAACTGCAGGTGAGGTAGATAAAAAAAAAGAAGGAATAAAAAGGAACTGGACATTAAGTAAAGCCTGAAACAAGCTAGATATATTACTAATGGTGCCTTCATATCCCAGTGCTAAAGCTGTTCCACAGCTAATGCTACTAAAATTGCTTGAGGGTAAATTATCCTGGTGTCTGTTCTGAGACAACCCCTCCACCTCCTTCTTATACCCCAGTGGAGATCCCATCTGCTTGGAAAGATGTAGTTAAGGAGGGGAAAGTGGATAAAAACCACAGAATTGTAGATAGTTAGGGTCAAAAGAGACCTTAAATATCATCTAGTTCCAACCCCCCTGCCATGGGACAGGGACAGCTCCCACTGGATCAGGCTGCCCAAGGGACATCTGACCTGGCCTTGAGCATCTCCAGGGATGGGGCAGCTACAACTTCCCTGGGCAACCTGTGACAATGTCTCACCACCCTTGCCCAATGCCCACAGGTTTATAAACCACAGCATTTCAACTTAGGAGGCATTTTTAGTAGCATTCAGCCTGTTTCAGGCTTTACTTCATGTCCAGCTGCCTTTTTTCTTCAGTTTTTTCCTACCTCAATTGCAGCTGCTTAAATGCAATACATTCAGTGATGATGTATCACTGGCGTCGCTAAGGATCAGCATTGCGACAGATTTCATATGATCAACCTAGTTTATATTCTTGTGTTGAAACCCAGTAATGATTCTGGCCTTGGGTATGGGCACCGACTCTTCCAAACCACACCAGCTGGATGGATGCTGTGTGGAAGCTTCCTGACCAACCACAGCAGGAAGATCAGTTTTCGCTGCTGCTTCTCCATTTGGCAGTTTCTACTGGAAGGAGGTCCAGGTGCAGAAGGTATTTATGAGGTGGTCTGTATTTCATGCTCTGTTTTTCATTATTTAGACCAGCTTGCGTAGAGTGGTACAGTTACTAAATAAGTAGTCAATTGTTACTGCCTTATCTGTACCTCTCTCTTACTGTTGGGAGCTTCATCCAGCCTTTACAGGTAGATAAGTTGGATTCCTGTGCTTTCTTGGTTTGTCCTGGGCAAAAGGTTAACTAGAGGAAAGAGAGGATAAATAACCAAAACACTCTGGGACAGAGCTGCCTCATGGTTCGTGTTGTTCTGAGAGGTGAGGCAAGAAGCACCTCATGACCAGGGCAACTATTTGTTGTTTTAATGCTGTTGCTGTGCCTTCTCCTTCAGAATCTGTAATCCATCACACCCCGTCTCTCCTTCCCAGAACAACACATCAATCAGATTGCAGATGTTGTCTCTCAGTTGTATGGGCTGAGCTGGTATCGAAGACTAATATCACTTATAAACCTGTGGCTTAAATCTCTAAAAACCTGAGTACTTTTTCATGCCAGATTTTGCAGATACTAACAAGGGATTTCTATATCACGTTTGCCATAAATGTTATAATCTCTATTAAATAAAGGGACTTGTTATTTTTATTGTATATATATTGAAAAATCTATTTTAAAGGAGAAGTAAGCTAGGTAAAACACGAAAAAAAGGTGTTGAACTATAACAATTACCCATGAACATGATATACTTTTATAGCAAAGGAAATTACAAGAAGAATTATCTTTCTTGAGCAGTGAGTGGTTTTCATTCTGAATGCTATTTTTTTACCTGAATTTTCCCTACTTTCCTTAGATTTTAGGTACGTCACTTAATCTTCTATCTGTTTCTTAGTGTTTAATTAGCAAAAGTTACATGGTTCTCCTGTAATAATTTGTCATCTGGGATTTAGCATTCTTGGTCACTTAGATCTTAATATCTAGTTATGGAATGCAAAAATATAAGTTTGAATGGCCTCAGATTTTCTAAGGTTCCTGAGCTGTTAATAAGACTAATCTGAAAACAAATGTTCTTGTTCATAAAAAATAAACTATGAACACACCATTTTTATACTTTAATCTAAATGATAAAATACCACATGGAAATTCATTACAATTTAATATAGAGGAGGCAAACTTTTTCTAAAAAATTAGTTGATGCATGGGATTTTAATAGCTCATGCTTGTACATCTATTGTGTAGCTTTTAAGAGCTACAACACAGTTCTAGATAAAGCATAGGAAAATATTATGTGACCATGGTAAAGTGGCAACTAATTTTTTATGCTATATTCCTAGAACAAAGCTGAGAGTTAAAATTTACACTGAAAATTAAAGATTAATCAAAAAAGTAAGGCAAAGTTTAACCAGAGGAAAAAGATCTTTAAAAGGTAACTAAAGAATTTGGGTGATAATTCATAATTTTCAATATTTTTAATTGCAAAATGTACTGATGCCCCATCTTGTGTTCAAGTCTTATTGGTTACCTGGCCCATGCAAAGTCCTGCCTGGTAGGAACAGGTACTCCACAACCTGCCCCGAGTCCTCTTCTGTCCAACCATCCCTCACTCTGCCCAGAGGCAGAAGCTGACAATGTAGATTAGTTTTCAATATCTAAACTTTTTCCAAGTTGCAGATTTACTGCTATAATAGCAAGAAAATACTTCTGGGATTATGAGAGTCTTGAAATATTAATGATTAATCAGCGCTTTGAGTCCTTGTCCAGAAAGATATTTGTCTGTGACATATTCTTAAAATGATTTCATCCTCTTGTTATCATATTAAACCCATTGATTATTGTAAATTACTGGAGGAGTTAGTTTGAAGAAAACCCATGTTTAGCATTTTTCTCACTGCTGTTTGTTAACATATAATGCATTACATGTACTTGGAAATGTGTCGTTTAGCATCCCTTCACTGGCCTGATCAATATGGTATTTGCAAGAGAATATCAGTCTTGATTACAAAATTGTCTCTGCTGAAGTTAGTGCATATTGTGAAAAATGGAGACACCGAAAGAGGTGGCTTATGAGGTTTTATACTTTCAAATCTAATCATATTTTTAGGCATGGCATTAAACACTGAAGGTTGGATGTATCACAACCCGCGTCCCATTCCATTTGCAGTAATAATCCTCCTTGATTAAGACTTATAGTTAGATTATGCTAGAGATTAGAAATCATTTCTCAGTGGAGTGACATTTATATAATTTTCTTTAAACAAGTAGGAATTATCCCCATTCAAATGAAAATGAACATGATGTTTGAATCCTTCTTTTTCTTTAAATACTCCTTATCTCTAGTGTTATTTCTGCAGGAAACAATATTTTATGCCTTTTTTTTTTAAACACAGGAGTGTGAAAGAACATTTTTATTCTATCTACAAAATATGAGGCTGATGTTTTCTTTGCATTATAAAGTCAGGCTGCCGTTTTGTATTTGCTAACTATGGTTAGTAAAATACATTCTTTCCCCCCAGGTTTCTGAAGGTTGAGATTACAAATATTTGTGTACTAGAAATACATATAAAGGAAAAACTTGTGCATTTATTACTTATTAACTGAAAGGTCTATAAGAGAGACAGACAATTCATTTTAGAAAAGCAAAAGATTCAGTCTAATTGATACTTTAAGACTTTAAAAAACTCACTATGAGATCAATAAGAAAATTTCCTCTGGCTCTATAGGGAGTTTGTTTAGATTGTAGGGGGGAGGGTGTGTGTGAATGTGTATCTCTATATATATGTGAGAAAAAAAAGATAACTTGGTTTACCTAGATTTAATAGCATGTGCAATCATTTGCACAGGAGGGGGATTCTTGTTTTTCCCAATCCAGAGGAAAAAAAACCACAGTACAGTCAGCAGCACTCAGGCTGAACTCATCGCCAACTGCTTCTGCAGGCAGTTTGAGACATGGTCATGTTTTTTCTTATGATGTTTGTGTTCCTGAAGGTGGCAAAAACATCAAAGCAAAAGGCTGTTAGAGCAGTGCTAGCTGAGCTGGTAATTTGAATGGCTGGTGGATAAGTTATACTGATGTATTTTTATTGTGTGAGCTTTTGGCTGCGATTGTAGCAAACAATGTGAAGCGCAGGGGTAAATATCCAGAGCGTTGGAGTAACCACATCTGCCAGTGATATAATCACACTTAATCTAATAACCTGACAAGTTGCTGCCTGGGAAAACAGTCAGATGGAATTTGGAAGCCAGGAAGAGTGCCATGAAATTGCACTGCTTGGCATTAAACCAAGTATTCANCAACCTGGTTGTTCTATGATTATATGTTTCTAGTCTTTGTGAAAAGTAACCTGAAACAAAGCAGGATGGCTTGCCTTGGTTATAAGAGTAGTTCTGCATTAAAATATCATTTTGCCAGGCAGAAGTGATGTGTTTTGGCTTATGATTGTTCTAGAGTTGTTTTTCAATACGTTTTTTAACCTTTCCCTGTGGTACATCAGTAAAGCTTGAAGGAGATGCAAACATTTTTGGAAGTGCCACTGCTTTGTGGTAGTTCTGTGACAATGTATCTGGTAGCAGATGGTCCTATAGTATTTTATTTATAGATAATGCAAATAAATCAAGCGTGGGTCAAAAATAAATCAGGCAAGCTATTCCAAATAGGCGTACATCCAACAAGAAAGCAAAACCAGTGATTATTTTATCTTTTCTAAACCAAGAAATTAGTAGTTTTCAAAATCCTTATTTATTCTGCTCTAAAAATCATTTATTGGCATTCATAAGATGTTCCAAAGACCTTACAACTAAACTTAAATGTTAGCATTTAAAGTCCTTTTCAGATGCTAAATGTGTTGCATGGATTTTAAAATTTTGCATTAAGGCACCATAAAATCCATAACATGCATAAAAAATGTAACTCATCAGTTTATCTCAAATGTGATGATTTTTCATATATCCAAAATTAATAGCATATATCCAAAATTAATAGGACACTCCAGGTATTTGTTCTTAGTCTCGATTGACTTTTTCATGCACACAATTGATTACTTAACAGTAACTCAACATTTCTTCTATATAAGTATTCAGCAATCTGACTTGATAGCTTTTTTTAAATTTTCCTGTATACTCCAATGTGACATTGAAGAAAAAAGGGAAAGCCAAACCATTGCATTTTGTAAAGAATCATCGTCTTTCTGTTAATCATCTGATGAGGGAAATGAATTCATTTCACATGAGCGATTTCTCATGCTCTCTTTCTGGTGAATGGGTCTTCTGTAAGTCAGCAATCTTACCTTGACCTGTAACAAGGCTTTTGAATCTCTTTCTCTGCACAGAATTTTCAAATACCTTCTGTTCACAGTTATTCATTTTACTGACTGGCAGAAGCTTCAGAATTCAATACCTAAATTTCATTGCATGTGTTCAAACCTATTTTCATCTGTGTAAAAATTTTAGGGTTTATTTTTCATGGCATGTTACTGAGCTTTTATGCATCTGGATGTGCGACAGTAACAGAAGATTAAAAGTAGTGGTAAGACATTTTACACCTTTCTGAGAGTTGATGGTATATGGTTCCAGGAGCTGGCTAAAGATTCAGAACTCTTTCAGTACAAGTCACCTGCCTTGTGCTTCCATTTGAAAATTAGCAAATACTACAAGAATTCAATGAATAGCAGAAGCACACATCCCTGGTATTTACTCTCTAACTTCATGCACTTTTTATTTATATGTATACAGTTATTTAAGTATTAATTAATTTAGGTATTGATTCTTAGTGAATTTAACAAGCAGAATTCAAATAGTGAATTAAATTAATTACTCTGTAGTAAAACCCCACAAACCCATTCCTTCCATCAAGGTTCAATATAACCCAGTTGAAAATAGGATAAAACTCATCCCTTTGTCTTAATAGGCATGTTAAATTAGCCATTTCCTGGAAAGAAAAAACATGATTAGAAACAAACCCCATAACATTTAGGCATAGGAAAAGAGTTGATTTCTTGTCCCCTGCTATTTGTAATCTGTGATTAAGTGGTGTGAAATGGGGCTAAGCCTTCCTGTTGGTGCCTTAGAGCACTTCTTCCTCCCCTGTGCACTCAAAATATGTCTGGAATAAAAATAGAGCATGGCAGTACTAATCTTCATTTTCTCCGTGGTGTTAGAAAATCTTTTATAGCCATGTAAATTCTAAACAAAGCCTGTCACTTGTTTAATCCCACAAAGCTTTAACTCTTCTAGAGGCATGGATAAAAAGAAAGAAAACCTAATTACACGTATTTCCGACAGTACATGGTAAAGGGAATTGGAAGATGTCTTTCTGCCTGCATACGTAAAGTTAATTTCTTTGGTCCTTTTTTTTTTGGTATGTGGATTTGAGGGAATTTTCAAAAGTTGAAATCCCACTGTTTAGATGTTGAACTAAAAAAAGATTTGAGTTGGTATTTAGGCAGGCATATAATCAAATATACTTAAAGTGACCCTTAAAAACATTTTACTTGGCTACTTTGTTGTTGTTATACATTAATTTTATAGCTCATGTTACCAATATAGTGACCTAAGAAGTTTCATAGAAAACCTTCCTTCTCAGCATAGTTGTCAGTGTGTTTGGTGAATGCATGGGGTTGGTTTTGGTTTTTTTTGTTCTGGGAACAGGCACATAAATGCCCAATGACAACTCATGTTGTGAAAGTATCACCTCCTTTCTTTTAATTCTCACGCTGTACATCTTAGGATAAATATATTTGTTGACTCTGATTTTTATTTGCATCCGAATAAATAAGAAAACACTTTGCTATCATACTGTGTAAGTAAACTTCTTTTGCCAATGGAATTATGCATAAATAAGGTAAGTAATAAATAACGTAAGTAAAATGCGCTGTAAATAAAGTCTGGCTAAAGCAAGTTTGTGAAACAGATTATTATGTTTTTATTAAGAATGTTAGAGACATGCACTCAAGTTATCATAGACACGCAGAAGCAGTAAGAAAGGAAGGTCTCAGAATCCTAAGGCAACTGGAGGTAAATGTGTGTATGGAATGGTGAATACCTACTGAAATTAGAGGTCATATTCTATATTATAAGTAACTAATCTTAGGACTAGAAAGTGGTGAAGAGTTCTAGTAGTGAATCATAAAACAAAATTATGTGGAAGTATAGTGTCACAAGAAAGTAGGCAAACAGTAGATTAATGGGGGATTGTAAACACTTGGGAAGACTGATAGAATGTCAAAGCAGATTAATGTCATGCATGGCTCAAGCAACCTCAGACTGCAAGAGTGGTATCCAAACTGTTTTTGGAGGTGCGTTGGCTGTGTGAGGGTGTAGAATAGTGGAGCCTGTCTTTTGGGTAGTGTGTAACTTCTAGACATTAATGGAGATTTCATTTTCAAGAGATATCCACAATGAATTTGTTTATTTTCTCACTATTAGTTTAGACGTAGAACAAATATTTGCTTAGATGACTAATTCCTTACAACAGGAGCTGTGTTCCTCACTTATAATCTAGTTCACATGAAGGAGATGTGGGATCCTCACCTTGGAAAGCAGTGGCTTTGATTAAAAAATATTCAAGAGGATAAAACAGCAGGAGCTGTTTCCATGGTTTAAATAATAAAAAAAAATCTACTTGACCGTTCACTGGGTAATACTAAAACTTAATACAGTGGAGATTTTTATGCTACAGTGCTGAAATACTGAAGAATTGTCTTAACGTTTCCATTAAGAAGACACAAATGTTCTACTATGATCTTAAATGACTGGCAGCAATATGCTCATATAGAGAACTATGTAACAGCTAATAACTTTTTAATATATTTGTTGTTTTATTAATGCTTTTAAACATTTCCTAATCCATTCAGCAATGCTTTTCTAATATATGATGATGATTCAAATCATAAAAATTTGTTTATATTTTGTCTGACTTACTGTGCTAAATAACTGCTTTTTCAATAGTTTATTTTTAGAACACTTTACTTGCCAATACCTCTAGTCTCATGTCACATATTGTATCCTACTTTTATTTTTCAGTGGAATAAAATCAATTTAAATTATAATTTGAAATTATCATAATTGGCATATCTTGGTAAATTCAGTAATTATTAGTGTTTCTGTAAATGATTTGGTTCTGTGGTTCCTCAGCATACAAGGAAAGTGTAATATAGTTGTTCTCCTGCAAGTGTTATCTAATAATAGGAAAGTACTTGCTTTCTATTAGGTACCTGCACCCATTAATTAAACTCCATTTACTCTATTTAAACTTTGTTGCAGAAAATATTTCTTCATGTCTACGTGACTTTTTTGGGTGAATAATTCAACTGCAAATTGTTTATTAATAATTCACAGACAAGATGTTCCTGTAATTTCTCCACCGGCATTCTTTGCTGGTAGGCTCATGCCATTTTACTCTTAAAGGGGTTGACGCTCTGCTAGCGTAATTGGAAGAGCCCCATTGACTTCAGTGGAGCCTCAGCAATACATACCAGCATTTATTTGCATCATTAAAGGCATTTAAAATCTGGTCTTGTAAAGAACAGATGATACAACATTAAAAGAGAGCCAATGTCATTCATGAAAAATCCTTTGAAAGTCATCGGGGAAGGAAAACACTTTCCTGGCTTTTCCTCTGCCTTCTGTCATGTCAGGGGTTGGAGACTCTGTGCAGGGGACTCAAAGGCCCCACATGAGGGGAAGGAAAACACTTTCCTGGCTTTTCCTCTGCCTTCTGTCATGTCAGGGGTTGGAGACTCAGTGCAGGGGACTTATTTGGGCATCCCTGGGGGTCCTGTCCTCCCCTGATGGTTCCCCTGATTCCTGCTGCTGAAGAGAGCGCCTGGGAAGAGTCTGTCCAGCAGAAAGCTTGCTCCAAAGTAATGGCCGCATACATTCATTATTGCTCTATCAACAAACTATAGCCTAAACAATTGATTTATCTAAATGCTTCCCACTTTTAAGAACAAATTTGTCCATGATGCTTTCCTAATCATTAAGAAAGCGATAATCAAAACTGTTGTTTCTAATTATTTATTTCTTCTTTCAGTCCTCCGCTTATAAGCTTTGATTATCTATGACTTTCTAGAGGTAGATATCATATTTAGAGGCAGATATGAAGTGACTAATTTAAGCTATAAAAAC
>WAAB01009847.1:4400-56811 GCA_013389865.1 Piaya cayana | reverse complement strand
AAAATTATGTGGAAGTATAGTGTCACAAGAAAGTAGGCAAACAGTAGATTAATGGGGGATTGTAAACACTTGGGAAGACTGATAGAATGTCAAAGTAGATTAATGTCATGCATGGCTCAAGCAACCTCAGACTGCAAGAGTGGTATCCAAACTGTTTTTGGAGGTGCGTTGGCTGTGTGAGGGCGTGGAATAGTGGAGCCTGTCTTTTGGGTAGTGTGTAGCTTCTAGACATTAATGGAGATTTCATTTTCAAGAGATATCCACAATGAATTTGTTTATTTTCTCACTATTAGTTTAGACGTAGAACAAATATTTGCTTAGATGACTAATTCCTTACAACAGGAGCTGTGTTCCTCACTTATAATCTAGTTCACATGAAGGAGATGTGGGATCCTCACCTTGGAAAGCAGTGGCTTTGATTAAAAAATATTCAAGAGGATAAAACAGCAGGAGCTGTTTCCATGGTTTAAATAATAAAAAAAAATCTACTTGACCGTTCACTGGGTAATACTAAAACTTAATACAGTGGAGATTTTTATGCTACAGTGCTGAAATACTGAAGAATTGTCTTAACGTTTCCATTAAGAAGACACAAATGTTCTACTATGATCTTAAATGACTGGCAGCAATATGCTCATATAGAGAACTATGTAACAGCTAATAACTTTTTAATATATTTGTTGTTTTATTAATGCTTTTAAACATTTCCTAATCCATTCAGCAATGCTTTTCTAATATATGATGATGATTCAAATCATAAAAATTTGTTTATATTTTGTCTGACTTACTGTGCTAAATAACTGCTTTTTCAATAGTTTATTTTTAGAACACTTTACTTGCTAATACCTCTAGTCTCATGTCACATATTGTATCCTACTTTTATTTTTCAGTGGAATAAAATCAATTTAAATTATAATTTGAAATTATCATAATTGGCATATCTTGGTAAATTCAGTAATTATTAGTGTTTCTGTAAATGATTTGGTTCTGTGGTTCCTCAGCATACAAGGAAAGTGTAATATAGTTGTTCTCCTGCAAGTGTTATCTAATAATAGGAAAGTACTTGCTTTCTATTAGGTACCTGCACCCATTAATTAAACTCCATTTACTCTATTTAAACTTTGTTGCAGAAAATATTTCTTCATGTCTACATGACTTTTTTTGGTGAATAATTCAACTGCAAATTGTTTATTAATAATTCACAGACAAGATGTTCCTGTAATTTCTCCACCGGCATTCTTTGCTGGTAGGCTCATGCCATTTTACTCTTAAAGGGGTTGACGCTCTGCTAGCGTAATTGGAAGAGCCCCATTGACTTCAGTGGAGCCTCAGCAATACATACCAGCATTTATTTGCATCATTAAAGGCATTTAAAATCTGGTCTTGTAAAGAACAGATGATACAACATTAAAAGAGAGCCAATGTCATTCATGAAAAATCCTTTGAAAGTCATCGGGGAAGGAAAACACTTTCCTGGCTTTTCCTCTGCCTTCTGTCATGTCAGGGGTTGGAGACTCAGTGCAGGGGACTTATTTGGGCATCCCTGGGGGTCCTGTCCTCCCCTGATGGTTCCCCTGATTCCTGCTGCTGAAGAGAGCGCCTGGGAAGAGTCTGTCCAGCAGAAAGCTTGCTCCAAAGTAATGGCCGCATACATTCATTATTGCTCTATCAACAAACTATAGCCTAAACAATTGATTTATCTAAATGCTTCCCACTTTTAAGAACAAATTTGTCCATGATGCTTTCCTAATCATTAAGAAAGCGATAATCAAAACTGTTGTTTCTAATTATTTATTTCTTCTTTCAGTCCTCCGCTTATAAGCTTTGATTATCTATGACTTTCTAGAGGTAGATATCATATTTAGAGGCAGATATGAAGTGACTAATTTAAGCTATAAAAACCTGATTACTAGCATTTTAATTTTAATGATTTTGTAATATGCTGGGGAAAAAGGATCCTCAAAATGATGTCAAGCAGAGCAAAAAAGTTTTCTGAGCATTCAATCACAGAATCACCAGGTTGGAATAGACCCATTGGATCATCGAGTCCAACCATTCCTATCAAACTCTAAATCATGTCCCTCAGGACCTCGTCTACCCGTGCCTTAAACACCTCCAGGGAAGGCGAATCAACCACCTCCCTGGGCAAATCTTGCATGAGCAAAGACCCCAAAAATGTTTTCGTAAACATAAGCACCTACCCATGATTATATTTAAGTATTTTGCTAAGTTCTTAACTAGTTGTAAATTCAGTTTTCCCTTTGAGCACATATCAATATATATGACTATGGTATACACAATATATGCACCATCTAAGGTAATTTGTTAGACTTGACCTACATTTGTGCTTACAAAAAAATGGGAAAATTTGGGGTGATGTAGCCCTAAAAGAATGGTCATCGTTAATTAAAAATGAGGGTCTGAAACCTTATATATTTTAACACAGTTAGGAATTTCCTGATGCAGAAGTCATTTGCAGTGCGAGCTACTCTTCACCCTGTACTATATGTCAGCACTACTGCAGGGATCGTAGTTCAGGCTCGTGATGTGGCAATGAACCAACATGGCACAAACACGAAAACAGCGTAAAGAAATATTCCAAGTCTTACGGTAGCACAACAGAAACTATGACAGATACATGATGACCAGATTCAGAGGCAATCCTGAAGAGCAAAGGAGGTTTTTTTTGCTTAAAATGCCATTTAAAAAAAGGTAAATTTTCTTCATGGGCATCACGCTTGCCTGATTTAAGAGCTGTTTAGCTCCCTGTCTAAAAGGCTCACTCCATTTTTTTGCCCATGTAATGTACCCAGAGTGCAGGATGATGAGAGACAAAAGTCTTGTAGAGCTGTTAACACTATTTTATTTTTGAGTTGATGCACAATTCTGCCAAGTAGCACAGATGCTTAATACACTCAGTTTGTGAAGATTTTAATCTTCACAAGTACACATCGTTTTACTTTCAATCACTGGCTCTCCTGTGTGAAAAGGAGAAATACTCAACAAGGCTGAGGACGCTAAACAAACCTAAAGAAGCCTCCTGTCTTTGAGATGGGCTCTAATGGATCTTGAATTTTGACTATGAACGTACCTAGTATTCTAGTGTCTAACTTACATGTTTAGTTCAATAAATCATGATTGTATGTAAGGTTAATAGCTTGACAAGACTGCAAATGCTGTAAGAAATGCAGCAATTCTGAACAGCCAGGATTGAAATGTGGCTTCTGAGAGAAACTGGGACTCCTTTCAGTCCCAGGGACATGGTTTAGTGGTTGATAGGAATGGTTGGACTCTATGATCCTGGAGGTCTTTTCCAATCTAGTGATTCTGTGACTTATCTCATGGTGGGGGAAGCTGGAATGCAGTGATGAGGAACATTTTCCATCTATAACCAGCCTCTTCTGGTGTTTTCATATATATATGCACAAACTCATCCATGTTCATATCTGTATAAGGTGTCAATTACACATTCTTGTTTCTTGTAATAACTTCTGTTAGGCCAACAGATACTGTCCTACAGAAAGGGGATAAACAAATTACATCATGAAGGAGGGAGAAAACTCAAAGAGAGAAAAAATGAATGGGAGCACAATCTTTAAGTTCTAAGTTGAGATTTTATTGGCTTTGAGGTTTTGTTTCTTAAGTATTTCCAAATTATATTACAATCCAGTATGGGGGCTTTTTTTCTTCGCTACTAGTTGCTATTAAAAAAATATTTTTCTTTGGAACATTGCTAAAATAACATCACTGGGTCTGTTCACAAGCATCATTCTACTTGCCTTCCCTAATGACCACATTTCCATCTGCTACTAGTAGACTTTCCACATTTATGGGTTAGCTCATGGCTTTTCACATACTATTCAGCTCGAGCATTCGGTTCATAGTTACAGGTTTGCGTGTGCTTTCTGCATAATGAAGGAAGCTGGCTAGTGGAATCTGTGACCTTTGCAAACTTAAGAAAGGCCCCTGGCAAGGAATCACTAATAAAAAGTATCTCCGAGCTCTGTAGGTTCATGAGCCAAAGGCGAGAGCAAGTGCCGTTAAATTATTGAAAGGCAAGGAACAAAATACAGGCACACAGCAATATTGCGTGGATACTTAAATGTTGCTAAAAGTAGTGGTTTAATTAGTTCTATTTGTGAGGCTTATTGTATGAATATTTTGTTGCTAAAAAATGGTCACAACTCATCAGTTCTTTCCATCTCTTCCTGTTCCTCTTTGTTGTTTTGCTTATTCTCATTCTCTCTGAAATTTTCTGATAGCAGTTTTGGAAGTGATAAAAGCACTGGGTTGTAATGATGTGTTTTCCTATTTAGTCAGTGGTCATATAACAATCCAACTAACAGGGACATTCGCTCTACCTGTTGCACATCAAGAGTTATATTCATCACAATGATCTCTAGTTACAGCAGCCTTCTCGGATCTCCCTGATCATATTGGTTTACAATCAGGAATTTCTATTACTTATGGGTGTTGTATTCTGTGGTTCAAATTCACAATAAGAACTGTAATTTCTGGGCAAAAGGCAGTAAAACTTTGTTGGGACTGTTTGCCAGTGAAGGATTTGCAACAGCTGTTGAAACATCATCTGGATTCCAGTGAAGTCAATGGGCTGACTATCAGCAGCTTCAGCAGAATTTGGACACAGCCCATAGGGCATTTATTATAGCTAGAATGGTGAACAGATCTCAAGATTTTTCCCTTCTCTCAGGCTAAATATTAATAATACCTTATGTTTAGCTGTATACTGACAATGATTAAAATATTTCTTAGATTGCCTTTGAGGTAAGGGAAGTCATGTAATTAAAATCAAATATTCTCCTGAGAAAGCTTTGCAAGTAACAGGTGAAACTCCTAGAAACAGAATTGTTGGATGCTTATCCCATTGTGTTGGACAAGCTTTTCTAAAGTCAGTGTGTTCAGAGCCAGAATTCTCCTAAATATCATTTATTGACCTATTTCTACTCTGGAGCATAGATCCAGATTGATGTGACCTAGCTGCAGCATTGAAAACCATAGCGGTGTGCCTGCTGAGCCAGAATACTTGTGCATGATGCTAGTGAATAGCAAAGGAGCTGCTGTGAAGATTATTTCATACATTCTGTAAGCTGTAGGGATAATAACTATTTAAATACCCACAGGTTATGCAGTGCTTTGCATTCCTGTTTCCTGGTGCTTGACCAGGGATCTTGCCCACTTTCCAAGTGCTAATGAATATAATCATCATTGCTATCATCACAGATTTTCTGCTTAGCTTACCCAGTCCTTAGTTCTGAAATACACTCGAACTTAAAAGCCTCATGTAACAAATATGAAAAGTGGCTCTTAAGGCTGCAGATGCAATTCATTTGTAATTTTTCCATTGAAGTCACTCTACTTGTGCTGCACCACATAATTTCTTTGAAGGAATAAATTGTTAGGGCTCCTGTTATAACTTCAAAAAGCTTTGTGGAAATAACACAGATAAGCTAACACCCCTGATACAAAAAAAATTTCCAATGTTTATAACGGCACAAGAACATTCATATTTATGTTTCGCATTTTATTTGTACGCAGCNAATTGTTAGGGCTCCTGTTATAACTTCAAAAAGCTTTGTGGAAATAACACAGATAAACTAACACCCCTGATACAAAAAAAGAATTCCAATGTTTATAACGACACAAGAACATTCATATTTATATTTCGCATTTTATTTGTACGCAGTGGATAGAATTGATTTCATGCTGGACTTGCTGCTTTAGCTGTGCTATCTTCTCTCTTGCAGGGAGAAAAAGCATTTTAATGCAAGCAGATACTGTTGTTCTCTTATAGGGGATTTGTTATATTTGATTCAATTTAAAAAGAAAAGCAACTGGAATGGGAAGTTCAGTGGTGTGACAGGAAACCTCTTTGTCTGTCTTTGAACTGTAGGTTAAATGACTGCAGACAATAATACTGGCTCAGTGGGGCTCCTGGTTGCAGCTTTGTGCATGAAGTTGTGCAGGGTCAGGGCACATGGGAGATGTGAGCAGAGGCATCATCTGCTCCAGGGCACACGTGTACAGCTGGAGTGGACTCAGGCAGATTTACTCTGCGGCTTCTGCTGACACAGACCTCTGACACCAGGAGGAAGCCCAGAGAGGCGCCTGAGCCCAGCCCTGCATATTCACGCAGTGTTGTGTGGATGTGTGTGGATGTGCATCATCCATCGGCTGATACCATCTGCTTTTAGCCTCCAGGTTTTCAGTCAAGCAGCATGGGCCATCTCCTGCACCTCATGTCTCATTAATACACTTGCACATCTTTGGTGCATCTCTTCAGCCTGGCAGGAGAGCGGGGATTGAACCCGGCTTGGAGGCATCTGGGAGACCATTGAAGAAAGGGATGAACAATGCAGGCTCACTCACCCTGGTTGGTAAGAATGCCCTGAGCTTGACAACAGGGTGCAAATAAACCAGTTGCCGGCCAAAGTTCTTCATGCTTAATGTCATTGGCAACAGAAAAAAGTGAACGTGTGTTTGAATTGTGAAAGTTACACAATGTTCCAGAGGTGATTAAAAATACATAATAAATACTTACCTGGAGGGGCTTGTAAGTGGATGTCCTAGCAGGGGTGCATCAAGGGTCTTTAGGCAAAATGATTTTATAATGGCTGAGGAAGAAATTATTTATTAGTTCATCAAACATAAAGGAATAGTTAATGATAACATACATTATAATCTTTATTGTGGCACATAATTAGCAATTTCTGTTTCTATCTCAGTGCTGTAGCTGAGCATGACTGGTAGACTAATGAGCATGATTTATAATGATATTACAAAACACACTTTTTGCTATCAAAATGAATGAATCCTAGTAGAGGGAAACAGTGAATACAGTCAACCAAGATTTCAGAGTCTGGTCCTAAAATCTCAAGTTGTGAACCAGCAGCCATTTGGCTCAGAAAGGTTTATGCTATTTGCCCCAGGTTGGATGGTGTCTGTGTGAGCCTCAATCCTTGTTTAGGAGGACTGTTCTGGGTATAGAGGTGCTGCTTACGTACTGAGGGTTGTCTGAACTCCTCTGCTATAATATGACTGTGTGAGAGAAGATAAATTAATTCAGGCTTGCATGCCCAGGCTTATCAGGAGTATTTCCAGGGGCTTGTCACTCTAGGATATGTGTTATGTTCAGCAGATGATTTCTTCTCTAATGTTGGCTGTCACTAGTGGTTTTGACTGTGATCTTGCAAGTGCTCAAGTTGTTCTGAAACAAGAGGGATTGTTGCTCTGACAGTGAATACTGATTGCTCAGGCTGGAAAAAGAGAGGAATTTCCATTAGCTTCTAGCAATGGATGAGTGTTTGCGCTGCCCTGTAATGTCCCTGTTTACAGGGCAGAGGGGAAGCTCTGTGCATGTGGAGTCCTGTGGATACAGGATAAACCCTGTCTTGTCCATGAAGGAAGATAATCTTCTGTGTGTTTTCTCTCTATATATTACTTAACTCTTTTTAAAATTATTTTTCCCCATAATGCAAAGGAATATATTCTGCAGCTGCAAAAACACTGCGTAAGTTGTAATAGTCTGTTCATTAAAAAAAGGAGAAATACTTGTAGCAGTATTTTCTGATTTTCCTCTTGTGCTCGATGTTGTTTTTTCTATTTGTGGTATTAGGTGCTATGTGGTTTATTTAACTTACTGCATTTTAGAAATAAATTAATTGGGTTTTGTCATGGTTATGTCAGTGCTACAAGAGAATAAAAACAAATAGTACTGTAATTCATCTCATTTACTGGGAGTGTGTAGGGAACTCAAACTAATTTTTAAATCTAAAAATTAGTAACTATTTGGAATATATAGATATTCTATAAGTCCAGGTTTTTAGAAACAAACAGGCTTTATGTCTGACTTGCACTCAATGGAAAAACTCTCACTGATTTCAGAACCTTTGAAGGAGAATTTAAGTGGATTTAGGAAGATATTAACTTTGTTTCAGAGATGGATGGGATTAAGAGTTCAAAATGGAAAGTAACAAAGCAGAATATAGCTTGAACCTGACAGACCAATCAGTTGTTTTCATATTTTAAGCAACAAAGTGCCATTATAAACATTTTTTCTGACCTCCTGTGTATTGCAAGCCAGAAAATTTAATCTGAGATTCCTGCATTAGAGGAAACTGCTCTGCTCTGTTTCATAAAATGGTTGTCTTTTTTGTTTTGTTGGTTAATTTTTTACTTTTTCAGGGTGTAGAATATCAGCCATTACAAAGCCAACTTTGGCTCAGTTTTCTGCAGATTCGTTTTAAACATTTTGATACTTATTGTATAAATAAAGGCTTCATAAAACAAAACGTAGTGAAAACAGCGTAGTCACTGCACAAATCTGTTTCCATCACTGCACAACACTTGTCTAATATTTTGTCCTCTCTTCAGGTTACAGAGATTTCTTTCTGTTTGCTCAAGAGCCTGCACCTGCTTGGTCCCTTCCTATAACTGGTCTCACCATAAATAAAAGATCGATGCTGTGGATGTAGTGAAATATTTGCAAGAGTGACATTGCCATTATTACTGAGGGAATGACACAAAATGAAGCTGAGGCTCACTTGCAAAAGAAAGGCTTTTATGGAAAGCCACCTCCAGCTCAGGAAACTGAGAGGAAGAGGTTGGAGTCCTGGCTAAAAGGTAAGTCAGAGGGTAAAATGAGAAACTGCTGAGGAAAGTGCTTTGCAGGGACTATTACGTTTTCATGTTTATTATGAACACAGCAGAGTGTCCTCCACATTAGGAAAATCACCGTATTTCTGTAGATACAGACACACCTTTAGTTGACTGCATTTTGCTTCCCCTATTTGATAGAAACAAGGAATGTGCAATCTCAGATGGGAGTTAAGCCAATTAGAGTATTTTATTCAATCCCACTTTTAAAATGTAAAGAAGCCTGAATTTTCTATGAATATTTAAATACAAATCTTGCACAATATATTCAGNAAGAGGCCAGCTCCCTCCTCTCTACAACCTCCCTTCAGGTATTTGTAGAGAGCAATGAGGTCTCCTCTCAGCCTCCTCTTCTCCAGGCTAAACAGCCCCAGCTCTCTCAGTCGCTCCTCATAAGGCCTATTCTCGAGCCACTTCACCAGTTTCGTTGCTCTTCTCTGGACACTCAATAGAACGTGCCCAAACAGAAAAAACATTCACTAAATTAAAATGCATCTCCTTGCAAACGCTTGCTTTCTGCCGAGACTGCTTAGAGAGTCTGGTTGTTTACATTATTATATAAATGTTTTATATGCGGCATGAGTGCAGGATATGAAACTCCTGTCACCAGGCCCTGGAGACCATCTACTGCCACCATCCTGCAGATGACCCTTGAACCTGACAGAAAGCCCAGATGTACACAGGGATTAACAGTGGCATGTTCTGTTGCAGAAAAGGATCTTATTTTAGCAACGGCTCTAGGATCTTGCCTTGTAATAGCATCCTTTAGAAAATATCTCAATATTATGGTTTTTTGTGACCACAGCAATCCTGCTTGAATTACTCAGACAAATAACATGTAAAATATTTGGGTAAACTGTGTATGACATGTTGCCAACAAGTTAAAAATTTCTCTTCTGGTGATAAACTCCACAGCTTCCAAGATCTGAATATATGAATTCGGCAGAACAATTCTGCTGAGTTCTTCTCTGTGTGGAACACTTGAAAAATACAAACACTGAAAAAACCCTGCACCCTAAAGAAAGTCAGGAAGAGTTTGATTTTTGAGAAAGGTTATATGTCAGCATAAAATCCAGCAAGTGGGAATTAAAAATCATTGTCTGAAGGGTACCAAAGGATATTGGATGTCTTGGGAAATCAAACGTAATCTGTGTGCTGCATTTTCCAATCAAAACAGACTGGAATTTCATATATCTACTGTTCAAGCTTTTGTTCTTATTTTGAAGGAGCTAAACAAGAGATACCAGAGGGAAAAGGAAGGATGGCAACTCTTACATAGACTCTGTAGATGCAGCCATCTGCAGGCTATGAAGGTGAAGGATAAGTGTCCAAGTGTCTTTCAACATATTTGCTTCTTAAAACATCTGTCTTCAAATAAGGCTCATGGGGCAGAGGCACGTTTAGCACTACAGTGTGCTCCAACCTTACCTAAGCAACTAGTATTGTCAGTGGAGTGTTTGCTTACTCTCCTGTTGCGTTCCTCTCCTTTCAGGTCTCTGCTGCTATTTGCTGAGAGCATTTCTGAAGCATGACAAGTTATTCCTACACATGCACTTTAAGGGGCAGTTTTCTATTCCGTTTGGAGACATAATGAGAGAGAAACGGGAGTGCCCCACACCTGAGTGCTTCTTGACTTTGCAGGCTGTAGATCCATAATCTTTCTGAGGAATTAGTTATAATTCAGTCCTATGTATTGCAGCAAAGAACGTTATGCTGTCAAGCTGTCAAGGTTGAGAAAACTTAGCTGGTTTAGTAACTGGGAGGAGATTAAAGTTTTATGCAACTGGCCAGAAAATATGGTGTCTTACATCTCTGAGCTTGTGCTCCTGTCCACACATTTGATGCTGGGTAGTTCGCAGTGACTTGGTGTCTCCAAGCTGAGGTAATGGGGAGCAGGTCAAGGTCTTTTCTAGTAGCTTTGTGATGGGTGTGAGCACCTGCAAACCCAGAAAACAAACCAAAACTGAAAATGCATTTATGAGAAGACACATAGAGGTCTGGAGGACCTTAACAAAAGAAAGTGAGGGAGGCCCTAACGGGTCCGTAAAGTTTAGGCCTGGCTATCAGAGAAAAATGCTAATGGATGGACAAGCTCACAGTGATTTATTTTGGACTTTTGCTTCCAGGTAAGTTAATAGAGATTCATTTCAGTTAATCTTCAACCACTGAATATACCTGTGTGTCTTTGTGGCTGTAACGATGCTTTGGTCATGTCTTGGCAATATCAGCAGAGCTTAAAGCTTCTTATGTTCATTAATTATAGAACCAAACTCTTCAAACACATTTTAAATTGATCTTTGATTGGACCACATGGCTCTTGGATAAGGTACCCTAGTATTAGTCAATTTGACTTGGAAAGATGATGATTCAAATTAGAATTGAAAGATTAATTATACAGCTGCAATCTGCAGTGGCTTGTTTGTTGGGCTTTTTTTGGTGTTTTTTTGTTTTTTTTTTTCTTAGTGTGTTGCTCTGTTTGTGAAATCCTTGCTGTGAATACTAATGTCTGTGTTCAGGGCTGTGTCCAGAATTGCTAACTCGGACATTTGCATTAGCGATCTGCAGCCTGTAATATTGCTTTAATCCTGTCTTCTAATTACTCAGAATCTATGACACAAACTGCTTCTAAATCCTCTGCTTATTAGAACTCTTTAGTATCTAACATAGTTATACAGAGTTGACTACTGGTTTGAAGGGTTTGACTTTACTGCATCTTTGGCCTTTTGTATTTTAATAGTTTGAATATAGTGTGAAGGTCCTGAAAAAGTATGTTTGAGACTATGGTCCTAAATTCTGAAGGGAAGGTTGTATTCAGGCACATGGTTTGAAAATCTGACTTTGTGGTGACATCTTAATGTCTGGTTTCAGTCTCTCTCTCTCTCACATGCAGTTTTATGACCAAATCTCATTTCTAAATTCAGCAGATATTAGCCAATAATTAAATTTCATGGTTAAATTACAACTAGCTATTTCCCCTTATCTCCTGCCAAATATTTGTAATGGGAAAACTGACAAGTCAGGACACTTCCACATTTATATCTGAAAGCTCCATTGTGTCAGCTTCTTCAGAGCCATCTTATGTGATTGCTTTGTCAGCTGCATCAATAATAGAGGGCAAAGATCAATCTGTAATGAAGAGAGATGAGATAATTTTGTAAGTGTAGAACTGTGATTCTTGCCTGATAACTGGAAGCTGCAATTATGGTAGTCGAGCTGGATGTTGCTCTTCGAATGCCTTGTAGACCTATAACTTGCATGGAAATTGATAAATAAAATTAAACCAACTTAGCACCACATTGCTTGTGAAGGTTTACAAAAAAGCAGGTCATATTTTCAGATTTTAGAATATAGTTTACATCCCTACAGTCGGAATACAGCATTTTATCTTTGTTTCCTTATTACTAAGCCTTGTGTTTTCCTGTATGCAGAAATTAATTTAGCTGGACAGCTGTAGGTGAAAAGGGGAGAAGAAAGAGCACACCCAGCTTCATGTGGCTGCTGTGAAAAGTGTTGACTGGGAGCAGGAGGCTCTCTGCTGCGACAGCCACTTGGAGAACTGTTCTGCTGCAGATCCACAGGTCATGGAAAAGATTGTCCAGGAAGAGGGATACCCTGTTTCAAAACTTTATTCCTAGGTTCTTCCCTAAATATCCCACTGCAAAAGGGTAGCAGGGCTTACTCCACATATGAAGCATCTGGGAGACAAGCTGCTGGGTTCAGGTGTGACTGGCAGTGGCACAATGATAAGTAAAGATGGTTTGCAGATCAAATTTCCTATTGAACATGGGAAACAGTAAAAACTGTTAAAATATAAACAGAATATTGCAGGGACACAACTTGATGGTGTGAAAGGCGGTAATGAGAACAACTTTATCTTCCCCTGTGCCCATCTTGGATTAAAAAAGTCTAGCTAGGGGAGCCTGGAAAACAATAAAAGTATATTAGTTGATGAAATTGTTCTCTGTAGTGCGCAGTACAGTTTTTTCTTCTATGGTAAGTCTATGGTAGGAAGGAAAGATTGAAAATTATGAACTCGGTCACCTGGTTTAACAGACTGAGGGAAGCTGCAGGTTCCTGCAGTTCAGTGGGTGGATGAGTAGGAAATCTGCTACTTCCCCATCCTGCACCTGCTGCTTTTCATATCCGAAGCTTGACCTGTCTTTTTCACAACTCTACAGTGTCTGGCAGACAAAGGCTGGTTGTCTACACAGGGCAGGTTCTTGCAAAGGGATTAGAGTCTCAGTATTAAAAAGGTTAAAAGACTGATAAGGATCACTGCTATCCCGCAGGAACTTTCCTACCAGCACCTCTCACTCAGGCTTTCAAGCTCCATTTACCTTCCTGCAACATCACATGTTTTCAAAATTGACATCCCTACAGGGCTCATTGATGTTATAGCAGCAAACAAGAGATCATTTTTCCAGGTAATGTCTTTAAGTCTGACATCTGGGGCCGATTCTCATCTGGTGTAATGCAGCATACTACTAACAAGGGCAACAAGGCTGTCTGTGCTATCGGAGGCCTGAATTTGGTTTCTATAAAAATTATCAAGATCTAGGGCTATAGCATTTTCAGCAGCAAAGATCAATTAGGAAAAATGATCTCTTCTAAACTTTCTCTAGAATTAGCAGTCTGGATGTGGGCAAGAGGTTAACCATTGCAAACTAATAATAACACAGTAGTAAAAGGCAAATATAAGTACATACTCCCCTACTTGTGCTTAGCTTTGCAGTCTGTGCAGTTAATGTCACAAGCTTTTGTTACGGTTTCTGTCCTACAGAACCCCTCCATAGATTATTGTGTGGTTCAAGCTCTCTGTCATCATTTGAAGGCAGGTACGGACAGTCAGGACAGGAAGGCCAGTGATCACAGACAGGACAGCAAGGAAACTGGAATAGCTCTGGCTGCCACAAGTGGCAATTTCTCACTGGAGGAAGGTTGGCAGCTTTGGAACTGAGGATAGCCAACCTGAGGCCAGCTGGGAGCTTGTATTAAGCTGGCTGATCTCACCTAGGATCTTGGAAGGTATCAGTATCAGCTGTGGTGTGTATAGTTGTGTGCCAAGAGGATTAGGGAGTAAGCCTCTTCAGCTGCACACATTTCTTCCATTGCCTAAGAAATGGAAGTGGACTGTTTTTCTTGTTACCTTTCTTCAGTATGACTGTAACAAAATACTTCCCTTACAAACAGATCTTTCTTTGGGGTTGATGAGGGAATAATGCATGAGACTTACAGAACTTTGCATTTTCACTGAGGATAAGTTAAAAGTTGAGCCATGCTGAAATATGATATAGTATTTTAATTTAGACATATTTCTTGCCATATGCTGGACTAGTTTCAGTAATCTACATTTTCCTTTTAATTGAGAAAAAAAAAATCATACTTCTTGCTATGGAGGTATCATTCCTGTAGTTCAGTAACTAACTATTCAACTTAATTAAATAGAGGTCCTCATAGCTCTTTCTTCTTTACTGAGCAACTCAAGTTAAACTAACACTCATTTAGTAAAACTGATACTAATTTAATAACTGTTGAACTCTGCTGAATGCTGAAATATCTGTTTCAACCAATATAGATTTAGAATGAGAGAAAAAATGAGACTAGCTATATGCTGACTTCTTCAGAAAAAAATGAACCTAATGAACAAAGGGTAGTTTATTATATATTTAGTAATTAATAAGTGTCTTAAGCCTTGAGGGCCCTGAACATTCTGATGTCAAATTGTTAAATGTCAAAGTGTTAAAACCCTGAATTCACTTATTAACAAAATAAGTAATTAAATAATTATCATGGTGATGATGTACTTGACAGCGTGCTGTCCCACCACCGCCTGGGTTTTAATGAAAAAGAAGCCATTGCCACTAAAAGAACTTAGAGAGCTGGATGGGTTGGTAATGAAGAGTCAAGTTTTATTAAGAAGTCAGATTTCCTTGGAGTTCATGTCTGTATTTCTGGGATTAGTTTACTCATCTACTGATTTTGTTTCACTTGTGGTTTTTAGTCGAAATAGCTAGTCTAAGTAAAAGGACATATTGCTAGTAAAGATCATCTATCAACATCTAATTAAATAGGAATTTTCTAAACTTTTCTGCCTGAAAAACTATATTTTCTATAAAAATATGGCACTTCCTTGGAAACGCTTTTAGAAGAAAATCAGTAACTTTCATTGACTTTTCTAAAAATCTTTATAAAAATGCATTTCAGAAAACTTTTGACCACGTAGAAAAATTGTTTTTTAAGTCACTGCTTCACAGCAAAGTTCTCTCATTTGAGAAATATTAAATATTAGAGTCAGTTCAGAAATGTAAGGTGAAACATTTTTATTTTTCCCATAGACTATCATTAGATTGAGACCAAAATGATTGTAGGAGGGTTTCCTAAGAGACAACCTAATATTTAGTGTGTTGGAAGGGTTGAAGAGACAGCATACAAAACCAATTTTAGAAATTTTTTTTGAAAGCATGCCTGACAATAATACCTGTGTAATATTCAACAAGCTGGTTGTGCTTCTTGCATAAACCCGGTTTTCTAGGAGTTTCCCGTAGTGGCTCCCTGACACCTGATCTGTGCACTGTCCTTACACTGAAATAACTTCTCATGGGAGTATTTACGGTTAATTTCCTGACACTGTGGATTAAGAGCAAACAAGATTTCTTGCCTCCAAACTGCCTTTAATTATACGGAACGCTTTTCACAGTCATGCATAATTTAAAAAATAGCTTAATTTTAGAAACTGACATTTTACAGAAAGCGAGGCTCCAGAGTAAATGGCTGCTGCTTCACAACTTTATACAACCTGTCAGTTTGGAAACAGTAATTGATGTGCATGGGCATATGCGAGGTGTTTTAACAGTTAGGAATTTAGCTAGTGGGTTGTTTACCAATTGGATGGTGCCTGCAAAGTACTCTGGNCTCCTCTCCACAACCTTCTTTCATATATTGGTTGTTCTAGTTTGCCTGTACTTAAATAAGACCCATGAAGATGTATACAGATTTTAATTCTTACTTTCTTTCCTAGTTGAACTTAAAATATCCTTATTTGAAGAAATGTTTAAATAATGTTGTTAGGCAACTACATACTTCCAAAAATTAACTGGGGAGATTGGTTCTTTTTTGAGATAACTATAATAGCAAAGGAAAAAGAATTGATTCAGTATCTAAAATACAGGAGATAGCGCTACTACTGGGAAGTCTGACATCTCAGCTATATTTCCTATGCATCTCTTCAATGGGATATTCACCCATTAGTGCCCAGATCAAGATAGCTCATTATTTTTGTAAAATATGTCTGCTATCTTAATTTTATTGGTGTTGTGCCTTGACTGTGAACAATTGAAATGAGGTGAAAGTTTTGCAACCTAGGAATGGGACGCAAAATTGGGGTGTTCTACAAGGGTTTTTAGACGTTTGTCATGTTCAGGAGACAACATTTTTAGAAACAGTTCTTAATTAGATTTTCAGATATGAATAAAAACTCTGAGTTTCTAATCAATGAGGCACATGGCTTTAATAGGGGTACTTGCAGTGAGAAATGGTGCTGAGAAACTGATTTGGCTGAGCCTTGGAAACACAGTCCTAGGGCAAGACTAACACATCCTTGCCTGCAGAACCCTTTGTATTTTGGCTGTATTTCCAGGAAAATGACACTCCTGTGGATTTTTATCGGAATGGATTCTGAATTGATGCTGAAATTAGACCTCTTGCTTGCTGTGACATTAAAAAAAAAAAATCTGATACAAAATTCTGTTGTGTTAACGAAGGGAAGGAAAACGTGTTGCATTCATGGCTCAAAGGGAGAATAAATGAATGAAGGAGAGTAATGGCCTGATGAGCTTAACTTCTCCAGATGACTGAGCACAGAATGTTGCAATGTAATCACTGAAGAGTACCGAGAGTCCTGATTTTCTCCTCCCTCTGTGGAATTTCTAGATGAATATAACTCTATCGTTCTCACTGAAACAATGCCTTATTTATCGAGCTGCGTCTTGAAGAATTTTGTGCTTCTAACTGAGCACCTTCTGATAAAACGCTTATGGGAAAAGCCACTTCTTTATTTTTATCAAGAAGTGGAAAAGGTACAAAGATGTGACTTTTTAATATTCAAATGATCTTATATATTGATTTTCTTCAGCAAATGAAATTGCCTTGATTTCAGAAAAAAAATACTATTTTTAATGGTAATACAGGGTGTAATTTTTATTTAAAGAGAACCCTTAAATATTTACAATAAATAAAGGTGAGGTCTTCACACTCAATTAAATGAGAAATAATACTGATGCCACAGCAATTTTGTAAGAAGTTATAATTTGGAAAAATAAGAGGAATCTTTTGATTTTGATTCACTTTGAAAGATATGAATAGTTTTCTTTCACAGATGATTCTACTGTCAACATGTTTATCACAATAGCATGGCTCAGTTCACACCTGCCCTGGAGGAGTGTGTGTGGCAGCAGTTATATTCTGTGCAATTTGGTGATCTTACAGGGATACTAATTCCAACAAACATTTGCACACATTTACCATTTCAGCTAGTTTAACATAGAAGGTTATGTAAGATATTATGTGATAATTACGTGATATTTTAAATCCTAAAAAAAAAGTAGAACTGGTCAAAAAGATGATATGGCAGCACTTTCCAGTGAGGATTTATCCTTAATTAGTTTTCTTTAGATAAGGTGATTATTGCCTTTTCTTTCATGTATCAAAAATCTTATACTAACTTCAAAATGTACATCCAGTAATATCTTTATTAAAATCTGTTTTCAATTTTTAATACTTTACAAAAAATCAAGAAGGAGAATAAGAATGACTCAGACTTGTCCTTCATAACAATAAATAAATTTTATTGCTTTTATGATTTTCTAATTATTTGAAAATCTGTTCTTGTGTTATTCTGGGAGAGGCCAGATGGCCAACTAATGTGTAGCATGTAAATAAAGTCAGCAGTCTCATCTACATGCTTATATAAAACCAAATACAGTCTTTCACAATAAGTCTGCAAGCACTTTCAAATCCAGAAAAAAGAATCTTGTTCCTCAAAATGTGTTTTGAGTATTACTTCCAATTGCGTGGAAATTGATGTGCTATGTGATAGAGGAAAGTTTGCTTCAAAAAATCCTTGATGGCTTTTATGGGCCATACCCGTGGACCCCTTGAAGTCCTGCAACCAGCATGGTGAGATACAGGGGTAGCTTTGCCAAAGACCCTGCTTTAGTTCTGCATCTGTCTTGGTGCTGTTTGGTTCTCTTATATGGAAATCAAAACATGGAAATTGTATATGGAAACCCAAAGCAACTACAGTATCATTTAATTTCTTACTCCACAAGATTGGTAGATCTTGCATCCCAGCAACTGCAAACTATGTCATATCAGCTCATACATACTCCTGGGATGTGCCTATGACTTTTGTTCATTATCAGCTCTGGGGGGCAGGGAAAGATTTTTTTTTGTATCTGTATAAAATAGAAATGTAAATATCATCAGTTTTCAATTAATTAGTAATGAGTGTTTCAGTATTGGCTTTTATGTTAGCTTTAAGGGATTAGGTCTGTTCTTGACAGCTCTGTCCCATGTCAAAAGTGCAGGAGAAGATCTGCAAACGTGTGGCTTTATAGTCTTTTTGCTGTAGCATATGTTTACAAATGCCACCAGCAGGAAAACAGCTCCAGCTTTAGCTAAACCAATTAGACCAGTAAAGAACACCTATTTGTAACTGTCCAAGCTGTCCCTGTATGAACAGGAACTAGAAATAGGATTAAGGATATTGCAAAAAGGAATAAACCCAAGTGATTGTGGCTTTTACATTCTTAGACTGCTTTAATGTGTCACAACATATAGTCATTTATTTTCAAATTGCCAGCTTTAATTTTGTGGTAGAAAGAAACATTGCTGAGACCCAAGGAGAAGACTGAAGAAAAAATTCTTCTGGAGCAAGAGGGCTCATCTCACATTACACCTCTTCCATTCTAGCCAGAAGGTCACTGGAGATAGTTCTTGATTTGCTTTTGTGAGATCTTTCCTCTTTATTAATATGCAATATGGAGATTTAATTAGACCACATTCCATGTTTTACTTCTCATACCGCCAGCAACAAAACGTGCAAGTAAGGCAGATCGTAAATTATGTCGTCTTGAGGATTTACTTCATCAGCTCTGCTCTGCAGAATGGGAGCAAGGTTGCAGAAAATGAACAGAAGTGAGGGTAAGGAGAAAGGAATAATAGAGATTCTCATCATTGGCTTAGATGTGCTCCTGTTTAAATGAAAAGCAATTTTAATATAGCGAGATTAATTCTGGTCTCTTTTGCAAAATCTGTGCAGAGTGTACGACTCCAAATAATAGGGATAAAGGTCTAAAGGAAGGACCTTAAGTGGCAGTGAAGCCTGGTGGCAATATCTCAGGTGACAGTATGTCTTATAAAGTTTTTTACCTCTAGGTCGCTACTCCAAATCTAGTCTAGGTCATTACTGACAGGAAGTCATTATAACCTCATGAATGCCATCAGATGACACTCAAAATGTTAAGTATCCCTTTCTGCAACTGATACGTGAAAAATCTTTCCATCAACTTTCTCTACGATCAGTGAATAGCTCACTGAACCACTCTTCACCTGTAACCTCTAATTTTATCACATCTAATAAAAGACATCACCTGTCAAGGATATGTCAATATCCCATCGTTAACCAGCCATCATCATTTGAAAGCTCATAGTCTGTAGGATAAACTGAACAATTTATCTGTTTTGTGTCCAATATAATTTTCTTACTGCCACTGTTTTATGTTAACATGTTTCCTCACTTGGTTTGCTGTGGACAGTAGACATTTACTACTAGAGAGTAAATAATTAAACTCCTACAATATTTTTCATCTGTTTGTTCATTCTCTTGTTACTTGCAGAGGTGGCTGGAGGGAACCAGAGTTGACTTTATCAATGACATACATCCTATGTTTCAAGATGCAGGTAATAGCGACTATTAGTCCTGTTCCAGTACTGCTAATAATTAAAATTAATACAGAAAAACTTTATATACTTAATATACTTGAAAGTGTTCTTGTACAACAACTTTATTTCATTGGTGTTACAGTCCTTCAGCATTCTTGAACATGAACACCCATCCATGAACACAACCTTCAGTGGTATTTCTGTAGTGTTCATGGTGGAGATTTCTTCCTTCTCTGTCTTGGGTCCACTTGGGTTCATGTCTCTATATTAGCATTTACAAGTCCTCTTGACCATTTGTTTTGTATATTAGTTACATTTTGAAAACTATACAACAGCTTCCCTAGCCTCATGGGACGTGTATGATTACAATGATGGTTTGATAGCTGGCAGCAACCTGAGTTAGTCAGACCTTTACCACACGCAGCCTTCATGGGGTGAGGGCACAGGAGATGTGTCCACTGAGTAGTGCTGAGGTTTTAAATAACATCATCACCATCCTGCTGTAAGAGTCTCTGCTGAAGCTCTAGTCCTTTTGTAAATGTGACACTCCTTTGGCCCAAGAGGTCACTCTCCATTGCCTAGAGAAGAAATAGAGGTCAGGCAGCTGGAAATAATAGTGAGGAAGCAGCCAAAGAACTAAATTTAGGGTATGAAGAAATTATTATCTCTTTAAAGTAGGGGTACTTAAAAGGCACAGACAGAACTGAGGCAAGCACTAGTAGGATTTTTTTTGCCCATAAAATAGATAGAGCCTGTGAAAAAGTTTTTTCTTTTTTTTTTTTTATTCTTTATGGTGACCTGTAGAGATTATAAGTCATTTTTAAATAGGATTATCCTATCAAGCCTTACTTTTCCAATTTCCTTCACGCTATTTCTACAAAGGCTCACACTGGTGAGACTAGAACTGTTACTTTTATAGCCAGTGTGCTTTTTCCTATCCAAAGTGCAAGTAAGGCTGAAAACGGAGAGCTATTAAAAGCCTTGTTCCAAATTCAGATGGTGATCTGTACATCAGCTGTTGGAAAGGATGGATGTTTCAAGTAAGTATTACTTCCCTTGTCATACAGAAAAAAAAAAATTAAAGTAGAGGGCAAGATCCCCGTGCAAAGTAATGCTTGGGAAATCACTTATGACTTCAGTTGAGCATAAAAAATAAGGTTAATATCTGTGCACTTTGATAACTAAGTCTCTAGCTAACAGCTCTTTTGCAAGCATAATGCCATCTCTGTAGAACCTGCATGTACATACAATAATGAGCGCTCAGATACCCTTTTGTGTGCATATTTGCTACAAGCAAGAAGGAGATGGCTACATGGATGGATACAACTGCTTTTGCTTTAGAAAAGTACACAGTAAGGAGAGAAATTAATCTGGGTACATACTATAGAAATTAATTGCCAATCTTTAATAACTGATACGAATGTGCCTTTCAGTACAGAAAAGCAGTAAATCTGCAAAGTTACTGATTTTCAGCCTGGAAGTGACATGGAAAACACAAGCAAAGAAGAGCAAGAAACACCTGCCTGAATATGTTTCCACTTCAGTTTCCCTTTGGTTAAAGGAAATTAAAGTAACTATTATGTTTTGGCTACATTTTGATTTTCTTATTTTTATTGGTTTCCACTTCCCGGTTGACAGAAAGTGTTAGAAATAATTCTGATAAGCTGTTCTGCAGGGCAAGAGGCTTCTTTTATATTCACTGTAATAACAAGACAGTGCTAGCCCAGGCAAGAATCATGTGTTGCCTGATCCTCCCATTACCCTGGTTTTCCCTCTCAGCTAAACACTCAGATTAGCTCTGCTAAAGGCACAGTGTGAACATGAGCTATGCTAGGTCAGAGAGGTCATGCTCTCACATGTGAAAATGTCCTTTTTTTAATAGACCTTTTTCAATAAACTAATTTCCCAGCTTCATAAAGAGAAATCAATACAATAAATTTGAGATTACTTCAGAAAATCCTAGGGGGAGCTGTCTCCTATGGTCCATGTGCAAAAAGATCCTAGAATTTCTTGTAAATATTTTCTTTTTTTTTTTTTTTCTAAAAGCACAACTCATTTTGTTTTCAGTTACACAGCTTCTTCTGAAAGATCTGTATGTATATATGTACATATATATACAAACACACATATAAGAATGGAAATAAAGGCAGCAGCAGAAGCAATTTAGCAATTTCCAAGCAAAAGCAAGAGGAAGACGATTTATGGAGATCTGTAATGAGAAATAGACTCCAGGTTTCATAAATTCAGTGTAAGTACTGGTGTATCTACCTCAGCTGATGTCCTCTGCTTGACTACCACATGGCTTGAGTCCATCCTCTAGGGGAGGCTGCACAGATTGAACTGGGGTTACTTAATAATAAAAGGCAGGCAGGCAGTGAGGAGGGAAAAATCAGCGTAGTAGAGAAATGCTTATTGTTCAGGCCTGAAATCTCCCAAAATTAATGGTGAAAGTCTTGTAATCTCTATGATCAAATTGGGAAGATAAGTAGTCCCTCACAGTGCTTCTTGTTAGATCCTAGGCAGTACATGTGCAGAACTGTGGAATATATTAATTGAGAAATTAGAGACCTGGATTCTGGGATGAGAGCAGAGAGAGAGAGCAAAGTGTTCATGCAGAACTACAAGAAGATCCATTTAACCCAGCTACTGCCATTTCCAGTTGGAGTCTCCAGAAGAAGTAAGTGTCTTTGAAACATCAGTGTAAAGATAGCTGAAGTTATTTGTTTCTCTGCTGCAGATCAGATGAAATGTGACAGTTTGTCTTGATAGTGCTCTCCATGATGTGTTTCATGATATTGAGTACTACTTTGCTTGAAGGCAAGAATTTCAAATGAGTTGTATTCTAATAATATTGAGATGTGGTGCTGAGTCTCAGGAAAAAAGGGATGAAGAGGCAGAGAAATTCAGTAATGTGGATAAATAGAAGAAAATGAGATCTACATGAGAAGTTTTATTAAATTTGGAATCGGCTGCTGGACCAGAAAGTCAGAGCTAAGTAAAAGCACAAAGTTAACTAAGGGAAAAATTATTTGAAGCATGAACAGAACTCAAATTCATCTTTGCCAGAGAGGCAGGAGGCTTACTGTGACCTTGAGAGCTGTTTTAAGTGCCATTCATATGCAGCCCTGCAGAAGGATGAGAGAAACCTTTTCAAAAGACAGCTTTTACTTTTGGTACATTAAACATAAATTGCCACGTACCACGTGCTGTGATTTATGCTATGTCTGTAATCCAAGCTGCTGAGAAACTAAGTAAACTAATTGGTGTGGGAACGTGGTCTCAGAGGCCAACAAGTTTCTGATGTCTAAAGTAGCCTGGATCTATTAATGGTGCATAGAAGAGGGCAAGTGGATATGCCATTTAGACTATAGCTTACTTGAGGAGGGTCTCTCCTTAGATGTGCTTTTATAGTGGCTACAAACATAGGGCTTTGGTCATTGGTAATAATTTTTAGGTGATAGAAGCTAGGAAAAATGCAGCAGCAACAGTAGTAAGATCTCTAAATTGATATATGCATAGGTTACTGTTGTGCTATGACTATTACTTCATTTACCTGTTGTCATAAAGGTTAGCTACTTTTTGTGTCATGCTGAAGAAGTCATCCTTCCTTCATGGGCAAGCATGACCACATCCCAGACCAAACATTGCCTGTATCCCCCCTGTATGGAGTGGCTGAGCTCTCCCGAGCAGATATTCTGCCCAGCTTGATTCAGATAAATCAACTGCGGAAGGACATGATACCGTTACGTGGAGGATCATAAAATAAATTAGGTTGGAAGGGACTTCAGCAGGTCACTGGGCACAACCTCCTGCTCTGTGCTATTTGCTTTCCATTGCTAATGGTCAGGCTGTTTTTAGCTCCACTCCTGGATGCCGAGGGAGATAAGTAATACAGTAAAAGCATGTAGAATACTATAGTGATACTTTAAGAAAAATCCCAGACGAGTAACCCTACTGTTTGGCATTCAGTAGTGCTTTCTTGCTGGTATCCTTCACTTTGCCAAACTTCTTATTGCTCATTTTTCTGCTTCCATGACCTATTTTTCCTTTCTGTCCAGTAACTCTCTCTGTTTCTTTTTTCTTTTTTTCTTTCAACATCCTGTCCTTTATTTGCAGACTCTCTTTTTTTTTTATTTTAGTGCTAGTTAACTGTAATTACACAGTTTTTTAATTGGTTCATTTAAACATGTTTTTGTGTGACTAACAGTAATCCTCCTGCTGGTCTAATTTTATATAGTATATTTAATTGAGACCCCTTTTGCAAGTACACAGTTTGCAAAAATGTGTGTGACAAACACAGTCCCTAGCTCTAAATTGTGCTTTATTTCCTCTCTTCTGATTAGATTTTTATTTGCATTACATTATTTTCACACTAAAATCCTGTCACGTACACTATAACCACTCAAGCAAATTAATTCACGTTATATTTAATGCCACATACAGAAACGCCTTTATGGGTCTTCTAATTGTTCATTTCAACCATTCTAAAATTGCTTCCCCCTTATTAATTGGGGAGTCATTGAATTCTTGAGAAGACAGAAAGCTCTTTTGGAAACCACATTAACTGGACAGATATTCTGAAATAGGTTAAATATTACCCAGTAAGTGCTGATACAGCTCATCAGTCACATCACTGCAACAATCGCTCTTTCCATAATCTAATTCAAGCTAAATGGGTAGCATGAGGAAGGCAGATTCAGAAGTGATGAACTGACATCAGAGACAATAGTTTTACATTTAGGGTAGATTCATGCCCTAAAGTAACCAGACCAGTTTCGTCATCTGAGATCAAAGAATGACAATCCCCTTCCTTGTAACTATCAATGACACCACGTGAAAGGAGGAGTATTTGGTTTGAATTTTATTGTTCTTTTGCCTACGTATTTTGCAAAGAAAGTCAGCATCATTTTACAGGTGGCCATAGAAAATGTCGAACAAAGAAAATAGCTGTCTCAGAAAACTTATCCTGAAATATGAGCAGAAAAAAACAGACTGGTACTTTTTCAAGAGTTTGGGCCTCCCCAACCCATTGTAACTAACTGCTGGAAACAGTCAGTCCATTAACTGGGTCATATCTATCCCTCTCTTCAAATATACCTTATCAGCAACCTTTCTAATAGGATAAAGGTTTCTCCAGACATATATTTACATACATAAAGCTAAAGGGACTTATATAACCCCAGGAGCAGACAAGACATGTCTCAGGTGATTACCAATGTTCCCTTGCTAAATTCTTCATAATAGTGTTTTTCTGCCTTGTCAGCAACTACATGATAATAAAGTAAATGGCACAGGTAACCTGACAGCCAATTTCAATGACCAGAAGGCAAGAAATGCCAAGTTTTCTTATTTTAACAGCTAGATGAATTATGTTTGATCAATGAACAACTCTAAGCATCGTGGTTTTTAACTAACCGATCAAAAATAGCCTCAGGAAATATCTGGAGTTCTTTGTTTTATAGCTAAATGTTCAAGACCATTTAATCTTTTTATATAGCCTACAATCAAATGGAGACCTGAAGCCAGGTCCAAGACCAGTCACCACATGTGCAGACAAAATTCTAAGTGTCAGATACACAAAACCAGGAATTCAGATATTAATTTTCAGTTTTTAGTTGCTGGATGCTTGCTGAGTCAATGTTTGTATTCACTTAGGGTCCCTGATTGAGGTTTCTGCATAGAATTTTGCGTAAACTTTTATACTGATGGTATGTGGCCAAAATTAGCTGTGACATCAGGCTGAAATAAGCAGCACTGACGTTTAAGACAGTCATTGGCATCTCAATAACCCTTTATATTTACTTCCTGAAATATGTGTCCCCAGTGCATGATCTTCTCTCCTCTCAGTGGAGCATGTAGGATTTGGTGTTGTCTTGGAAATGGGCTTCTGTGTTGTTACTAGCATTGACAATAAGGAGTGTCAAGTCCTGAAGGCTGATCTTAACTTCATCCCCCAAAAATATGTTGTCTTGAGAAATTCTCTGGAAGTCCTTTATGAAATATAGAGCCAAATCTGATCAGTACTATATGGTAATTAGACCTTTCGGTATGTCAGGGGTTGTGTTATGTGCTTCCAGATGTAGAATGCCACAGAAGAGGTCTGTTGAGCCCAAGCAGCTGAAAGAATTACTGAGATTTTAAAACTAGTTGATATTTGAAAAGCTATTGAATCATAGAATCATAGAACAACCAGGTTGGAAGAGACCCACCGGATCATCGAGTCCAACCTTCCTATCAAACACATAAACCATGTTCCTCAGCACCCGTCCCTTAAACACCTCTAGGGAAGGTGACTCAACCACCTCCCTGGGCAGTCTGTTCCAGTGCCTAACAACCCTTTCTGTGAAGAATTTTTTCCTAATCTCTAGCTTAAATCTCCCCTGGTGAAGCTTGAGGCCATTCCCTCTTGTCCTGTCCCCTGTCACTTGGGAGAAGAGGCCATTACCCTCCTCTCTATAACCTCCTTTCAGGTAGTTATAGAGAGCAACTGGCTCCAATCAGACTAAGGAGGGGGGGAGAAATACCCTAACAAGTCTTGAAAACTAACTATTGCCGAAATTTGCTTTAGTTTTCTTCATAAAGTCGCTCCTGCACGTCAAACAACTGCTAAGACATTAGACTTGTCACTGAGTGTAACAAGTGGTATCAAGAGAACCGGTTTGGTGAGGGCTCTGCAAACTTTGCAAAATATTATCTCTGAGAGAAGCATTAAACTCTAAGAAAAGCCACATCATACTATGCAAATACAGCATCCTGCTTCTGTGTTTGATGCTATAATGGATGATGATGGCATATTTGCAGCCATTGCCTTCCTTTATCAGATACAGTACTAAGTTCTTTTTTTTTTATGCTTGTTTTTCAAAAATAATACGTTCATTCATGAAGTAGGTCTACATAGAAGTTAAAAACCTGTTTAACAAGTTTTTATAGATCAGAGTTTTCATAATTGGATTAATGTTACCAAGCATGAAAGTTTTCCATATTGAAAAAAAAATTGTGTTCACCTTACAGAAATAATGGTGCTGAAATTGGTCACGTTGAGTGTTCCTGCAACTGAATGCAATTATTATTATAACATTATTATTATTATTAACATTAATGAGATTTTTCCTCTCCTGTTTTTTTGTGCTTATCCCTTAGCACTTAAGTCATAAAGTCTTTAGCTACTGGAATCAAATTCAGTGTGTTCTTTGTTAAAAAAAAAAAAGCTGAATGATAAATTTATTAAATAACTACTGGAAAATAAAGTTTTGGGTAGTATGAGAACATTCTTTTTAGCTGTACAAGCAAAAAAAGACAAAAAAATAGAATAGTCATAAATTCAGTTGAGGTTCATTTTTTCCATAAGCACTTCATTTTTCTGTGAAAGTTGCAAGTAAAGAAGACATTTGAACTATTTCAGTCTACTCTGGATCAGGCATTATGCTATCTGTTGGGAACTGTAGCTTATTATTGTATCAAAAATTAGGTGAGAAGAATTGGAATAGAGGGAGAAACCTGAATTAACAAAAAAACTGTGTATCTTATGTGTTACAGAAATAAATTTTCCCTGAATCTAAACAGGCAGTTCAAAACCCCTAGCAGGATTTCAGTGTTAGTTCGTGGAAGAGTAAATGTTTGCTCAGCTCTGTCTTCAAACACCTCTAGTATTTTGACCACTCATTCAAAATCGTCCAGCCTTACTTTTAAATATTGTGCTTTCACAGTGTGTTGAAATAAATGATGGAGGTTTTTTTTTACTCTTTTGGGCTAGTTTTGCTGCTGCAACTTCTCAACTCTGTGGGACTCCCAGCAGGAGAAAAAGGGTTCAGAACCAGTTGCACGTTAAGTTACAGCATGCTAGATACTTGCAGCTACTGGTTGATATATGCTGAGTTTATAAAAGGTCCACAGCATGTTCTCTATTTAAAGTTAAAGATTGCACAGATTAGAGAATGGTCTCCAAAAGCGCTGCTGCTGCTATGGTACAAAAGGCCATGATCCACAGGAGGTGTTCAGGGAAGACAAACAGCATCATCACTGTGTCGTGACACTCAACAAGTGGAACTGGCAAGGAATTTTCTGGTGTCAAAATTATCAGAGAAAGGTCAGAGAGGCTAGAGAAATATTTCTGCAGTATTTTCATTCCATCCTTTACTACATCATTTGAAATGTCCCATTTTAGAAGAAGGCACATTACAGTATAGAGTCCTTTATCAAAAATCAGAAATAGATCATGTGTGTAGCTAACTGAAGCGGAGTGACCAGAATATTTTGCATTACTGCTGCCAGAAATGTTTTGCTTGACTGTACTTGAACCAATTTTATGTGCCCATGACACCGCTGTCTTCAAAGGCACAGTGAGAATTTTCATCAAGCAGGATAAAATTGATAACTTTTATAATGACATGATTACTACTGAAGTATTAAAGAAATGAATATAATTACTGTAACTCTGTTAACCAGCATTATTTTTAGCCTTAACCTTACAATGGTCAGGCACATCAGTTCACAGTATCTTTGATATTATTTTAAAATCCAATTTAAAATCTAATTCATTATAGGTGAACTATACCATTCCTGAAGGGTTAGCTGCCATAGTTTCCTGATTTGAATCAGATGGTAACTTCAAAATTATTTGTTTGATCTCTATACTTGTAATTGAAATCAGGATCAAAAATTTTGGCACGTTTTCTGTTACTCATTAGGAACATGGCTTCCCGGGCTTGACCATTACCCAACCTATGTCTTCTTTGGGACATTCAATATGCAGTTGCGAAAGGGTCATCCTAAGCCTTCAACAGGTCTTCTCCAGAAATGCTTTATTAACTGCAGAGAAATAGCATTACTCATAATGTAAATCACCACTTGGTGTAAGTAACAGCCTGACCCCCAGGTTTGCACTAATCTGCAATCAAGAAAATCCCTGCTGATATTGTTCACATGAGGAAAAGTGGCTTGAGTACCACTAAAAGCTTAGAAGGAGGCGACCTAGGAAGGCATACAAAAAGGTTCCTTTTTTAGCTTGGGTTTTCTTTTTTTTTATTTTGTTATTGTTGTTGCTGTAAGTAGATAATACTTCTTAAGTCAGACTTTTTTTTCTTTTCAGTGAGTAGATATTTGATGGTTCCTTTTCAGAGAACAACTCTTCCAGAGCTTTAGAGAAAAGGATACTCCCACACTGGAAATAAATCAAACAAGGGACATACATGCAAGATATCTCCTATTTATGTTCTTCAGCTGAAATCTTATATTAGGTAAGGTTATTTGTTTACTAATCATGTCCTCAAATATGCTTACAAGGTTTTATTTTTAATTGAATTTGTTATTATATTGCAAGGTAGTCAGTTCTAAGTTGCTTATTAAATCTGTTAAACATTGCATCGTTGGGTGAAATGATTGTGTAAACAGGATGTGTTTAGCAGTGCTCTAAGGGAGTACAGATGGAAATTTCTGTTAGAGGTTTTATGTGACTTATACGCAGAGTAGTGGATGCACAATAAAAGCAGAGCTGGAAAATACTCTCAGGTTGTTGGGTACTATCTCCAGTTTGAGCTCAGCAGAAGAGAACCTGAGCTTTTCCTCTAGGGCTTTCCTCTGAACTAGTTAACCACGATGTTCCTGCATGGAAGCACCCAGGAGACGCTGTAGATGTATCTCCAGCCCCAGGCAGGATGTGTTTTAAGGGAGGCTGAGCTAAAGGTTCCCTGTAGCAGCACCATAACGTCTGTCTTCAGTGCTGTGTTAACCAGTGCCTTATGCTGTGGAGAGTCCCGTCTCCACTGTTATAGTAGTGGTGGGTTAATGGATAACTGCTACCAGGATCCTTTCTGTGGCAGCCTCCATTTGTGGCTCTTCTTGACAGCAGACAGGAAACTTTTAACTGGATTTTAATGTCTGATTGTCTAAGTCTGGATGCTTCAATAATCTAATTCTAAATTTTTTTCCGAAGGAAAGCACTATTGTGCAAAGTTGCTTTTGCTTTCACTAGGTTAAGTCAGGAAGGTGTTTTAAGGTAATGAAGTTTTTCTTGAAAAGAAGACAGAACAAATTCCAAACCCCAACAACAGCAAAACCCCCAAAACTGCCACCACCAAACCCACATGCACACACACAAAAAAACCAGAACAAAACAAGAAAACTAGACTAAGAAAGCAGAAAAATATTTAGGAAGGAGTTGTCTTTTACATGCTCAGGAGAAAATCAGCTGAATTCTAAACTGGAAAATTGCTATCCATATTTTATTAGCTGAAGTAATGAGGGTGGAGAGAGATTTAGATGTTACTGCCCAAATCCCAAGGTAATTTTTCCACTAGTTAACAATGTTCAGTAGACGATACCTCTAGTAGGAATGTAAATCAAGGGAGAGCTAAGAGAGAAAAGCTGCATATCTTACATAATAAGATTGCTGAATGGGAGTTACAAATGTTTTAGCATAAGTATGAAATTATTGGAATAAGTGAGACATGGCTGAATAAGAAAAGTGATTGGGGATTTAAAACATCAAGAGTTTACTGAAAGGATGTACAAAATGAAATAAGAGACATGGGGATGTTATTGGTAAGGGATTATGAAGGCTTGCAGAGGAATGATGTATGTATTTAGGTGATATGGCAGAGACTCTTTGCATTGAGGTTAAGAGCAGCAGGAGCAGAGAGATGGCTTTGGTATTTTGTCAATCGTTTCCAGAGAATGGAAGACAGGAAAAGTTTTTAAAAATAAAATGAACAAAAGATTGGTGCATCAACTGCTGATTGAGGTTGATAATGTGCATGCTTACAAAGGGCTAAATTCTAATACAGTTTTGTCCCTGGAATGGTGTATTCAGTAGGAATAGCTGCAGACTCAAATAGAGCACAGCAAGCAAAATGGAGAAAACACCTTCCTTGTTTTTTAAATGCAAATTGAATGTTACTATCTGCTTGCTTTTTAAAATATCAATATCTGATATTAAAACGCTTAGCTCTAAACCTGTAGCAAGACATTGACTGCAAATGGCAGGCTTGTAACAGGGAAGAGGGCAGCCAGATGCCGAAAATTTTGAAGTTACGTGTTGTTTCTGTTAATATTCACACAGTTCTCCTAGTAAGTAGTTGCTTTGTGAAAAATATGACTCAAATTCCCTCAGCCTCTCTCAACTGACTGCTTAGACTGAAAAATAAGAGAAGGTTAAGTGTATTTTATCACCTCATAATATGTTAAAATAAAAATAAAAAGAAGTTTTGGACTTCTCAGACACATAAGTCAACTTTAATGCCAATGACAGTAATTTGCCTTCATTTCACTTAGTCGGTCACATGATGGAGAAATGCCTGTCTTTAAGTCATTACAGCTAGAAATGTAATTGGCTTCTGTTTTCTAGGCTAAGAGTTTGCTTGTTTTTTGTTGTGGTTCTTTTTTTCCACCAAGTTCAATAACCAATTGTTAGAAGCAGAGTAAGTGTGTGTATATCTACATATCTACATGAGAAGTAATTCTGAAATCTTTGGAAATGGTAATTTAAGCCATGAGGAGACCTGGCCCAGTTGTGGCTGTCGTAAGAATTCACAAGCTCAGGTAGTGTTTTTAATATAAATTGTATTTAAAAGTTTGTGGATAGTATGGGTGACAGCTAGCATTGTTCAAACCCCTGTCCATGAATTCCTAAACAAATTCTCATGGTCTTTCCAGATTATCTCTGTAATAAAAAGCGAGGGAGGAAACCTATGGTAGTTTTCTATAACGGATCAACAATTTAATAAAAACATACTCTTCCTTGAGAAGAAGTCAGTGGATAATAGAAATAAGGTTATAACATTACAAGGAGATTTTCTTGAAAACCTTATTCCTATCTCAACTTTATATCTATTTCAGGGACAGAAGTGAACCTTCTGTATCACAGTTTTATAAACAAGCTTCTTAACAATTAAATACTGCAGTCTCATATACTGAAATTACCACCCATGTGTTTTTAGGGTGTCGTCCCCCGACTTTTTAAAAAATAAAATAGAGAAATTGCTGTAAGGTTGCTTAAATTGAGAAAGAAATTTAGGTGGATGCGTATAAGACTCTTAATTGCCAGCAAAATCTCTCCTTGAATAGGTATCTCTTTCTTTTGGCATATTTTTACAATACAAGGGTTTACTGTCATGCATTTTATACTTTAGAGAGTAGGAGAAAAATTTTAAAGTCAACAGATCATCTGCTTGGTATTTGTATAAGAATTACTGTACAATTGTTGTATAAGAATGATGATAAAGCTAATGACAATGCTGAAGGAAGCATTTAAATTGTTTGTGCTCAGAACATACTGTAAAATAAACGGTTTGGTGGAAAATGTATATGATTTTTTTTTACTAGCTCTTAGTAGGCTTAGAGGCATTGCTGTGCATCCAGCCATCCTGTACCCAGTGGAACAGGGTGATTGTTACAAATAACTTGTCCCCATGCGCTACTTAGTTTTTCTTGATTTGGGTCAGTTTTCTGAATTCACAACTGTATCATTCCTCACAAAGGAAGTCCTGTCAGTCAGCGTGACAGTGGGAACACTAAACTAATATGACTGCTTGAAGTGTCAGCGTCTAACATCTCCTTTTTCATCTCCAAACCTTGTTTGATAAGGGACCATGAAAACTGCAGCAGGTTTATTGGATTGATTTGCATCCCATATGTGAGGAAAAGCTGTTCGCATACAGTCATTGTCAGCAAGCATAGAATTACAATATTTGGTGCCATCCAGTAATGAAATTATAAAAACCTGGACTTATTCATTCTGTATTACAAAGGTAAAATCACAAAGCAGATATGTAGATCAGGCTGTCAAATTTTCCGAAGTACTTGGAGTTTTGTGTGGCAAGGTTGGTTGTTTGTTTTAAAAGGACATTTCGCAGTCCCAGTCCCAGACTCCCAGCTGATACTAAATGAGTAAAGTGATGATGATTTATATGAATTGAAGCGGCACCCCTAGGTATTTTATGTGGAACGTGGCAAAGCTATGCAGCGTATAGACTACTATTAATAGCTAGCGAGCTCTATTTTTTTTTTGTCTCAGAATAAAGTCTATCACTTTATTTCCCATTTTTCTTTAGGTTCACCTTTCTGTTCCCTTGTGCATGCATCAACTCTTCCATTGACTTGTTCTTCCTTGTATCTTGTTTGCCTTTTAAATAGGTTGCCACTGAGCAGGGCATTGATCTCCCTTGCGTCTTCTGAATTTCATTTCTTACATTGCTTGTCCTGCCTGTTCAAGCATGTCACTCTCTTGTATTAATTTGACAGACATTGTCTTAGCAAAGTCAGCTGGTAACTCCCTGTTCCTGAACCTGCCGTTTTCAGACATGAAACATCTTTCCCTTTCTCCTTTTCTGTTTTATCTTTTTTCATAAACTGATTCATATCAAATGATTGCCCAATCCATCTGTACACTAGGCTCTTTTATAATCTGGGAGAGATTTGCCACCAGATTAGCAATATGTTCCAACCACTTCATTGTTTTGCTTTGAGAATTAATCTCTCTAAGCACTTTAACTTCTTCTTTCCTTTATTGCTTTTCTCTCTTGTTTATAATTCTCTCCAACATGCATCTTAAGAAATAAAAACCTGACAGGGGCCTTTCAAGAACTATAAATATTGATGTTCTGTGTTTTCCTTTCATTGGATGTTGATTTATGTGGTATTTTATACCAAAAGTCTCTGGGAGAATAGCTGTTCTGCCACCTAAAGACTATCTGTAAGTGGTGACGGAACAACTACGCTAGAAATTGAAATGGCAAATCTGGAAAGTGGTGAAATTATCAGTGTTTTTTATTTCTGTTTCTTTCTGATTTTCCACAATATCTCCATTTACTGAGTGGGATAATTTGTAAAATAAATATGACAAATCTCAAACCGTGTCCTGGAAGAACAGGAAAGAATCGTCTGCTGCGGTACAGGGAGGTTATTACTAGATGGCTTTGAAAGGGACCAATTAAATGCTTTTGGGACCTCATCTTGACCTTCCTTCAGTGATATGCCTCTATCAATATTATGGATGATCAAAAGGCAAAATTGGCCAATGCAGAGATGTTAATCAAAAGAAACAGGGTAGGAAAATGTTGAGTTTAATAGCTAGCTAGTATGGGATGTGAGGATTGTTCAGAATGTGGTTTTGTGCCTACAGCCTGTATTTGAAAACATGAGATATAATAATGAAAATCCCTTTTTAGTTTTCAAGTAGCCATGTGGTCTCTGCCTCACTAAGTAAACTCTATAATGCATTTTCATAATGTTTTCACAGAATCACATCATCTAAACAACCCCCCTAAAATATGTTTTCTCTGTTTATGACAAGGGCACGTGATTTTTTTTCTTTTATTGGTTAGATAACATGTTCAATGTATGTAATATAAAATAGGTAATTAACTCCTTCCAGTTTGATCAGCAGGCACATTTGAGTGTCAATGATCAGACATCATTTTTAGCTTTTGCCAGATGTTGGACCATGGCTTCAGTTTATCTGGCCATGGTATTTTGTTATAAAAAGAGATTAGAAAATGTTTTCTCAATTTCCAACTCTGGTGTGTATTTCTGATGGAAAAGCTGCTGGTTCAAAGTTCAGAAAACTGGTGTCAATGCTTATGGCCTTGAGTAGCTTTCCAGTGTCTCAAGAAAAGAAACACGTGACTCCTGTTTATAAATGATAAATATATTCTATGTAAACTGTAAAACTAATAAACCAGACTCACACTTCTACATGAATAAATTGTTGTGTTTGTCTGTATTCCTAAAAGTTGACAGTTGGCTGAAGTGTTGCCATGGTGAAATAAATGGAAGAAAGAATATTAACATGGCAAAGTAACAAATGGATGTGATTTTTGTTTCTTTTATTTGACCAGCAATTACTGTATTACCTGAAAGCTTCTTATGTACTCAGAGTAAATGAATGTGAGATTGAAAAACTGATGATTAGGACCTGTTGGGGTGAGATTAATATTCCTGTTCTGTATCTTTTTCTTTAGTTTAAATAACGGACTGGTGTTGTCCAGTTTAATCTTAATGCTTGAATTTCCTTTAGAGAATTTTCCATTCTGTAGGAGTTTATTTTATTTTCTGTTGATGAATGGTAGGAAATCTGACACAGCATCTTTTGGAATTACTCAAAGAATTGTCATCGTGTGATGTAGGGCTGTGAGAAGCTCCTGGCATGTGGCTGTAATGGGTCCATTCTTACCACTCAAGGGGGAAATAAAGAGCTGAGTGGTCCTGCTGTGCCCGGTGGTCCCTCTGTGGGGCTGGCATGGGAGAACAGGCTCTGCCTTGCACCAACCCATTTCCAGCACTAAAATCTCCACAGGACCTTATGTGGATATGAGAAATTTACCACAGGATGTGAATATCAGAAATACTGGGTTTTTTTTTCTTTTTCTGTTTTTTAATGGCTGGTCAGCATGATCCTTCAGAGATGCTCTGAGCCTTTTCTTGGCAAGAAGTTCCAGTGCTTTCCAAGGAGGAAAACATAAAGCTTGTGATCCAATTAAATCCCATTATACCAGCAAAATGAGATTTAAGTAGGCTTTAAGTCCTGCCTTCCTCTCATTTCTGAAGCATTTGGTCCACCTCTCTGCCTTCCATAAGGCAACTTTTCTTACAGTTATGTGTCTACAAACCTAGAATAATTATTAGTATTGATATTTTGTTTTGTTGTGAAGAGAAATGGCCAAATTTTTGAGTGTGGGGCCAAATAATCTGTTGCCTGATATTTATATTGCAGGTTTTGTCTTCACACCAATGGAAGGATATCATCATTAACCCTGTTAATGGTTGCCACCAACTGCAAAGATGTTAGCATGAGGTAATAAACTATCTATCGTTATTTAATTATAACCACAAGGCAAAGGCGCATAGTTACACTGATTATTTATCAGTGAGAGGTTGATGGCTTTAATAGGCTAATAATCTCATAATGAATGCAGTTTAATTATATATACGGTAAGACTGTGTAATTGTTATTTAAAGCACAGGATAATTTCTTAAGCTGGAAAACCTCAGAAAGAAAGAGCTGAGCAAACTTCACCTGTCTTCTGAAATGGCACTTCATGACACAGTGTGTGTAAAGATTAGACTTTAAAAAAATGAGCCTGACACTTGCCTCTTTTTTTTTTTTCATTGTTTTAATATGCGTAAAACCTGGTCCTTTACATCTTTTCACTGGCCATTTCTAAGAAAGATTTGCACTTAAACTTGCACACAGATCTTTGAATGAAAAGCAGTCACCTTTGTGTGGAAACTAGTCAATACACACATCAATTTAAAAATGGACATAATAAATATAGCGTCTTTTAAAACTCATTAGAGAAGCATAACACACAAAAGAGGAAAAATAATGTTGAACCACAAAAAAAAAAACTTCAACTCTTGAACCAGGGAAATGTCGCTGTATGATTTCTTGACTTCCTTGTGCTCTGATCTTTCTTCCAGTTCTCTGTACCCATTTAATACTGGCACACATTCATAGCAGTATATTTTTTTCCCCAGTTAAAGAAATCAGGTTTAAAAATAAAAATGTGAAAATCTTGGAATGAGTAAGTAGAAATTCTTTGTTGTTGAGCCAAATTGAAAGGTGGACATTCTGTAATTTTCTGACTCAGTGGGAGCTCTGCGTAGGGGGCAGAAAAAAACCTCTTGAAGCTGTGTTTCCCTTTATCAGTTTGTGCGCCTTCAGTACACTTTCTAGTTAAAACTTTTAAATGACTAATTACAGAAACTAAAAAGGGCTACTGCGGAAATTATTCCCACACAAGTTAAAAGGTCACTAAAAGTTTGGGCTATCAAGCTAATTTGTGAACAATACTGTGCATGAGGTGTTCCAACAGCAGTAATTATTATATATTGTGAGATCTCCTTGCCGCCATGGCATTTTCCTACCCCTTCATACAGCCCCTGGCAGAGCACGCTCTTCAAACTCTTTTGCAACATAAATAATAAGCGGTAATTATCGCAGCTTAATAATTGAGAGCCTGTTATAAAACCACAGATGTGTGATTCTGTAATAAAACTCTGACAGGTCAGGCTGTGGTTAGATTCGACTGAAATTTTGTGAGCCAATCTCCAATTACAGCTAATCCCATGAGAAGGGGTTTGCCATCTCTTCTCTTTGCTTACATTAGACAATGCCAGTAAGTCTGAGCTTTGGCCAAGCTTTGACCTTTTCTCTTTTAGTTCAGACTTGGTAAATAACATATATCTTGCTTAATCTCTGTCCCCACAAATCTTTCACTGACAATTACAGAAAATCCTGATCTGTAGTAGAGCTGCTAATTGACTTTGTAGACAGTGCAGAAACCTGACGTTGTCTTCAGCTTCAGAAGGTCAGGCAGTTCCTTAAATCCAACTTCAAACATCTGATCGCTACTCTTACTTGATTGTGGAGTTTGCTTTGTCTTGTAGTATATAACACCTTCAAGCAAAACATTTTGGTGTACCTGAAGTTTGCTTGTACAAAATCTGGATGACTCTTGTTCAAACAGTGGGAGATGCTGTTGAAAGATGTTGAAATGAGTTAGTGAGAAGATAATTTAAAATCACTGCTGTGCACATAAATGTTAACAGATTTGTCCATGGTTTTTAGGTTGTGTTTTCCCTGAGACAAAACCTACCTCTTCCACTGGGCGCAGTGCTGAGGACAGCCATATAGCTGAATGAGTTTTAGAAGCAATTAGTCATCTGCTAAAATTGAATTCAACGTGAAGCTCTTCAGCTTGATTTGATGATTTCAATATACTGCAACTTGTTGACAGAATGAACAAATCCACAGAAAAGTACTTTTAGTGTTATTTTTTTGAGTGCCGCATGGTTCTTGGGCTACAGTTACAGACCTATAGTGCAAGTTGATATCAAAGCCTTACATTAATGGTGTTCACTGATCCTCCTAACCGGCTTCTGCTTTTTCCATTGAATTTAGACACAGCCAGTCTACTCTGGGTTTCTCATGTATTCAGAAGTTAAGCAGAGCAGATAGGGACATGAGACTTGAGTGAGGGTTATGGGCTTTATTCCTCAGTTATGGTATAAAGACATGAAGTCCCTTCTCATTATATTGTATGTGCCCGAGCCATCAAGATGAAATGCAGATGCTGCTGTGCACTGGACTGATGCCTTTAGCTAGCTGGAAGGTCATTACCAGTATCTGTTCTGATGGCTGTTTCTTAAACTCAGTATTATATATATGTGGCAATTTCCTCTTTTCTTTGGGGGCATATGAATGGAACAATAAGGTTATTCTGTCAACATGAGTACCTTTTTTTTTTCCTGCAGGTAATAAACAAGTTATCATTAAAAGAATGTGAAATTTCCTTCAACAAAATTCTGCATTATTGGTTCAAAACAGTGTGTTTCTGTATGAATACAGAAAATACCATAGTTTAGATTCAATATCTTACTGACATCCTTGTATAATTATCATCATTTTTGCCTAAATGTAGGAAGTTAGTTCATCTTTGTCACTGAAGGACTCTCCTTCCAGGACACTCTGGCAACAAAGCTGTGGCACCCACAAGAAGGGCTAGGGCTAGTGTTCAGAATAAGCCACACTTTGTTCTGCTCTGTTGCACTTCAGTTCCCATTTTCGCATGATCTCAATCTATGGAAGTTCTCAGAAATGCAGTGAAGCTACCAGAGATTATTTAAAATTTTAGAATTTTATTCAGTTTCTCAGATATTTAAGCAAACAGTCTTTGTTATCAGACCCTGCATCTTTCCTTTTGTTTTGTTTTGTTTTTTAATATAGAGTAGTCACCATATTCTATTATTCCTTTATCTGGAATAATAAAACACAGCCTTGGAAGAACTGAGGAGGAATTGCAAAAAAGCTCAATAATATAAAAGTAAGTCAGGCATGTTTTCACTTTCCAGAACTGTGTTAGGCCTTCATTAGCTTGTCCATTGCGGTAATCCTTTCCAAATTGTTTAATTTTCTCTTTGAAATCCATGCTTTCATTGATCTGCATCTTAATACTCAAAAAAAGTTTCTGTAATAGTGATCCTACTAATAAAAGCCAGTGTTCTGGAGATTACTGAGTGTCTTGGTGGAACAAGCATTTAAGCTGGAGCAGGAAGTTAGTTTCCAGAGAGTTTTTGAGCTTTTTACATTGAAGCTGCCTTTTATATGTATATTTACTTATATTTGTGTGCAGTTTCTCTCTTACTGGTGTGTTTACATATTTCTGAAATGAATAATGGGAAAGTTAAATTTCAGACCTTTTTCACCTATACAATTACTAAAATATGTGTTAACTTTGCTAGTCAAACGCGGTGCTGGTACATTTTAGTGCTTATGTCAAGCACTTACCGGGTCGTATTTCCTGAAAGTTCTGAAAAGAAAAGCTGAAGTTTAGTAGGACTGAAAAAGTGTGTAGGTATGCATGTGTGCATGTATGTAGTCTGTGGTGCCATTTATTCATCACATTAGTTGTGCAGTCAGAGCACACTAGAGTGTCAGGCAGCATCAGTCAGATCAGAGCTGATATAGCAAAGGGATAAAGGAAAGCCTTTGCTGTCAATCAGGAATAAAATGACAANTGAAGTTTGCTTGTACAAAATCTGGACGACTCTTGTTCAAACAGTGGGAGATGCTGTTGAAAGATGTTGAAATGAGTTAGTGAGAAGATAATTTAAAATCACTGCTGTGCAAGTAAATATTAACAGATTTGTCCATAGTTTTTAGGTTGTGTTTTCCCTGAGACAAAACCTACCTCTTCCACTGGGCGCAGTGCTGAGGACAGCCATATAGCTGAATGAGTTTTAGAAGCAATTAGTCATCTGCTAAAATTGAATTCAACGTGAAGCTCTTCAGCTTGATTTGATGATTTCAATATACTGCAACTTGTTGACAGAATGAACAAATCCACAGAAAAGTACTTTTAGTGCTATTTTTTGAGTGCCACATGGTTCTTGGGCTACAGTTACAGACCTATAGTGCAAGTTGATATCAAAGCCTTACATTAATGGTGTTCATTAATTTTCCTAATAGGCTTCTGTTTTTTTCCATTGAATTTAGACACAGCCAGTCTACTCTGGGTTTCTCATGTATTCAGAAGTTAAGCAGAGCAGATAGGGACATGAGACTTGAGTGAGGGTTATGGTTTCAGTTCTGGTATAAAGAGATGAAGTCCCTTCTCATTATATTGTATATGCCTGAGCCATCAAGATAAAATGCAGATGCTGCTGTGCACTGGACTGATGCCTTTAGCTAGCTGGAAGGTCATTACCAGTATGTGTTCTGATGGCTGTTTCTTAAACTCAGTATTATATATGTGACAATTTCCTCTTTTCTTTTGGGGCATATGAATGGAACAATAAGGTTATTCTGCCAATGTGAGCACGTTTTTTTTTTCCTTGCAGGTAATAAACAAGTTATCATTAAAAGAATGTGAAATTTCCTTCAACAAAATTCTGCATTATTGGTTCAAAACAATGTGTTTCTGTATGAACACAGAAAATACCATAGTTTAGATTCAATATCTTACTGACATCCTTGTATAATTATCATCATTTTTGCCTTAATGTAGGAAGTTAGTTCATCTTTGTCACTGAAGGACTCTCCTTCCAGGACACTCTGGCAACAAAGCTGTGGCACCCACAAGAAGGGCTAGGGCTAGTGTTCAGAATAAGCCACACTTTTTGTTCTGCTCTGTAGCACTTCAGTTCCCATTTTCCCATTATGTCAATCTATGGAAGTTCTCAGTAATGCAGTGAAGCTACCAGAGATTATTTAAAATTTTAGAATTTTATTCAGTTTCTCAGATATTTAAGCAAACAGTCTTTGTTATCAAAGTGCTGCATCTTTCTTTTTGTTTTGTTTTGTTTTTTAATATAGAGTAGTCACCATATTCTATTATTCCTTTATCTAGAATAATAAAACACAGCCTTGGAAGAACTGAGACGGAATTGCAGAAAAGCTCAATAATATAAAAGTAAGTCAGGCATGTTTTCACTTTCCAGAACTGTGTTAGGCCTTCATTAGCTTGTCCATTGCGGTAATCCTTTCCAAATTGTTTAATTTTCTCTTTGAAATCCATGCTTTCATTGATCTGCATCTTAATACTCAAAAAAAGTTTCTGTAATAGTGATCCTACTAATAAAAGCCAGTGTTCTGGAGATTACTGAGTGTCTTGGTGGAACAAGCATTTAAGCTGGAGCAGGAAGTTAGTTTCCAGAGAGTTTTTGAGCTTTTTACATTGAAGCTGCCTTTTATATGTATATTTACTTATATTTGTGTGCAGTTTCTCTCTTACTGGTGTGTTTACATATTTCTGAAATGAATAATGGGAAAGTTAAATTTCAGACCTTTTTCACCTATACAATTACTAAAATATGTGTTAACTTTGCTAGTCAAACGCGGTGCTGGTACATTTTAGTGCTTATGTCAAGCACTTACCGGGTCGTATTTCCTGAAAGTTCTGAAAAGAAAAGCTGAAGTTTAGTAGGACTGAAAAAGTGTGTAGGTATGCATGTGTGCATGTATGTAGTCTGTGGTGCCATTTATTCATCACATTAGTTGTGCAGTCAGAGCACACTAGAGTGTCAGGCAGCATCAGTCAGATCAGAGCTGATATAGCAAAGGGATAAAGGAAAGCCTTTGCTGTCAATCAGGAATAAAATGACAACCAGGCTTCCAATTTTATCTTCCACAGTGGCAACCAGTCCAACGGACCCTAAATATCTAATGGGTGGACAACAAAAACAATGTTAAATAAACCCACTCCGTTCTGTAAATAATTTCTATGGTGTTTTGCTTGAGCGATTTCAGTAGAAAACAAGTCTGAAAACCTTTGATTATTTTAATGAGGCTTTTTACAATTCTTTTTCAAATATTTCTACCAAAACCCTAACTTTAGAATGCATTAAGAATGTGAATAATTTAGGTTTTGTCAGAAAAGTGTGTCTGGTCAGACGTTTCAGTGAAATACTCTTCTCAAATAAGCTATGAAAAAATAATCTGAACAGAACTTCTATGGTATACTTTATGGAGAATGAGAGGGAATGAAAGGACTGAATAAGTCTGTTTCATGTTTGGACTCCAGCTTTTGAATACATTTTTCTTTCTGAAGTCCCTTTCAGGTGAATGTTTCTGCTTTCCTAAGTAAATCCTTCCCTCTCTTTTGTGTCTGTAGAAGATTTTAATTACAACAGAGAAAGGACTGTTATTCAAGAGAGAAGGAGCCAATGAGCTTTTGTTCCCAGTGCTCTATTCTATTGCCGCTCTCTGAAGACCAAAGAAACTAGGGTGATACCTGCATCTCTCTGAACTGGCCCATGAGTCATCTTATGAAAAAAATAGTATAGTTATTGTAAGCAATATAGAAGTTAAAACATGGCATGTAGTTGGCAAGTTTTCTCTTCCCTTGTATCTCTCTGCAGTCACTGCACTTCTTCAAATTCCACCATTATTACTACTTTAGCACCGAATCCATCATTAAGAGACATGCATCTTTCAATTTTTTTTGTCTATGTAACCTTCAGCTGCAAACAGGGTAATTTATTCCCTCCGTTTTCGTTTTCTCATTGCATTTTAAATAAAAAAGCAAGTGAAAAAAGTTAATCGGTAAAAGTGCAAGGAGTGGCAAGCAATGCATATTTTGGCTGAAGTCTGACATCATTTCAAAAGTAAAATTTCAAGCTCAAAATGACACAAAAATAGAGCTGAAATTTCAAGCGGTTGCATCGATGCTAGCATTTAAGAAGATATCAGCAATTCTTGAAGAAAGAGAAATTGATTTGCAGGTGTCATGTATTGAAATATAGTAAGCAAGGAGAGAAAGAGTGAGATTATTGAGGATTTATGCAAGAAAATTGAAAACTATAAAGTCTGTGGTAAGTCTAAAGTTGCTTTCACTCTGGGGACAATGGTTCAGACTAGTGTGAATATGTTGAAGCATTTTACGTAGCACAAAGTATGAATTGCTGTCAACAGAGAAAGATTTGTTGAGCACCTGTGGGAAGCTTGAAATGCAGAGCTCCAGTTGTAAGTAGCTGAAATCATTCTGTTTGTTTACATTAATGCTTTCAGGTACTGAACTACATTATCTTGAGTGTTTTGTTGGGAGTCAAGAGTTATAGGGGAGTCAGTAATATTCAAGGAATTGCTAAATTAGCTTTTTTTTTTTAAAGAAGTGATGTCATGGTTATGGTCCTAAAAGGACTGTCTTGGTTTCAGATGCATCAGTTTTTTCCAGCTCTTATGGCTTAGGGAACGATTCTGGGCATGAGAATTGTTTAGAGGGAGAAGGAGAAAAGTGTCCATGCAAGAAAGAAAGAAAAATCCTGTTGTTCAAAGAACAAAGTATCATTTTTATTTTTTTTTTGTGAAGGAGGATTTGAGAGTGCTGGAGTAGGGGAACCTGCAAGCACTTGCCCTGCAGTTGGGTTATCCTGTGATCCATACTCATGTGGCAGGGTCACACAGCAGATCACAAGCTGTTCTGTTACAGGGGTCATAGCAATTAAACCCAAGAAAATGCTCACAGACATTGAGTCCTGGGTGGAAAGGCTTCGGGGTCTGCCAGCACGTGATGCCCTTTCTCACTTTCTGTAGGGAAAGCAGAAATTAGTAATATTGGATATGATTTATGAACAAGCATTTCATCTGGACATCATTTATCACAGTCATGTAAATCTCTATAGGCACTGATAGCACAAAAGTTACCTGCTAACTTTACATGGACACCAGTGAGAATGGTTCCAAACTTATTAAGTGCCAAAGTAATTTCTACTGCTGGAACAGACGCACAGTATCTTGGCTCCTCAGCACCAATTATAAAGGGAAGAACAGGTGGGAAGTTCTACTTTTAGGATATACATAACACAACATGTGCGCTACAACAGATGTAGCGTGGATTTTTTTGTGTGTGTGTGTGTTTTTCACTTGTATGTTTTCTTTTCCTTTTTGTGGAGTGTTTGGATTTGATTGTTGGTTTGTTTGGATTTTTTAATTCCCCAATAATAATACCCCATTTTAGACCTCTGGACAGCTATGAAAGGGGTGAAGACATAATTGTTGTCTTTCTACCCTCCTTAAGAGTTCACTTTGCTTCCTGTGGGGGAAAATGCTTTCTTCCGATGTCAGAAAGCAGAGAGATTTACCTTTTTTAAATTGGTGTTTAATAAACTTTTAGGAAAGCAAACTGTGTAGGGCTTGTGCACGGCTTTTTCAGTAAGAACAACTGAACAAAACTGCTACATGTATGACTGTGTGGGGCTGTGATTTTCTCCTCTGGTTTTACCCTTTGAGAATGCCAGGAGTCCTACATAAGTAGTAAGAAGTGCTGAGAAGAAGGAAGAAAACCTGCAATAAATACTGTTTCTTAGGCTACTCTAAAATGATTATCTGTATTAGAACCACCAATGCTGATCCACACATGCCAGTGGTAAAATCAATGAAATCCTTTTCTGTTGATAGTCTTGTAGGTTTTTTTTCCTACTATGTCTTAGTCCCTTCATCTGAAAGTTTCAGTCAAAGCCAGGACTTTGGGACTTCAGGTGTCCAGCTTCAGAGCAAGACCACTGCAATTCCCAGTTTATTAAATAACAAATTCCTGATTTCTTGCTGAGAAATATGTGGGTGATCATAGTCTTGACAGTGCTGCTTTGTACTACATTCTACCATTCTGACTCTAACTGTGCAAGATCTGTCATGTTTAATATAACAATATTAGATAGAAACAGTGTCTGGTTTTTCAGCCAGCTCTGCAAGTACTGGATTGCTCATAGACTAATTAGAGTTGCAGTTCATATTAAGCAAATAGTTTTCCCATACACTTATACACAAATAACTCAATTCTTCCAGCTGGGAACATCTTCAGACTTAAAATTGTTTTCCTGTGCTACATGCTAAATTGCAAATCAAAGGCACTGACTCAGAAGTATCTCCTCTTTCTAGTGCATTTAACTAAACCATGCACACAGACTAAAACCTAGTTCAATCAGTCAGGCATAAGACTATGAAAATAATTTAGACCAAATGTAATCAAGAATGAAGTCTGGCAGATGTAATACTTTTGAGTCCAAAATTTTCCGTGTAGTGTTTCAGTCCTGAGTGCAATCTCTAGTAAAATATAATGAGATGTCATTTTTTACCATATCTATACAAGATAATGAAGGATATTAAATATTTACAGTGATTAATACCGTGATTTGAGTTTTACATATCCCTAAACCCCTGTCCATCTTGCTTATGTGCTTTCCATCTAAATTCTGTAAATGAAAGCAATAATGACTGATGAGAGTAAACAACACTTTGCAATATGCAAAGAAAACATCAATAAAGCAGAGTTTAGAGCAGCAAAAAAGGTCGGCTGTTCTCTAGAGACAGTGGAAAAAAGAAGTTATTTTCAGTCAACCCAGGACCCAAGAGAGTCCTATGTTCTGATGACTGTTAACAAGTGAAATAAAATTCTTAGTTTCATGTGTGTGGTGCAGAATGCTGGCCATGAAGTAAGACCAAGGGAACACAAACTCAGAAATATGCTCTGAACTATAAATGGCAAATAAAAAGACTAAATTATTATGACTAGCCTGGAAAATAGAATCTATTTACTTTGTAATTAACAGAAGTAATATTTTGTTTAAATATCCCCTCTTCCTTCTAAATTCTTTTCCCTTGAAGAGAAAATTCAATTATTAAATTCTAACAAATGATGTTTTACCCCTCTATAACATGAGGACTGCTATCTATAATGTAGACCCTTCATACTATGACAGGCTGTCCTGGTGGTCATGTAGGTGGGATTATTAAGAAGCACTTTTTGATAATTCCATGGTTTTGGGAGAACTTCTGTTTGAGCTGTTGTTCTGGGAGCTCGTTAGGTCATCATCGAAAGTTAAGAGCACAAATTGGAGGAATAAACTGGTTCCATTTGTTAATCTACCTCTGTACAGCAGAGTCAGGATCTACATGTCTGTTTGCTATTAATTCCTTAAGATGCAGGAAGTTTTGGGAACACTGTGGATTGTTATACGTGTTAGAGAACCCTTCTTGCTTTGAAATGTCCAAGTGACCTGATCTGACCAATGCAAAGGAACCTGATCCGGCAAACACTTTCTCTTACTGTTTTTGGTAAACACCTGCAAAGTTCATTAACTTCTGGGCTGTTGACTAGTAATTATACATTCATTTAAGGATGGAGTCTGCAGTGGGAAAAATCCAGTGTAATGGATAGTATCTTCTTTGGAAGACCCTTTTATTTGACAGTATTAAAGATATATTCAGCTGGTGAAGGGACTGGAGAACAGGCCTTATGAGGAACGACTGAGAGAGCTGGGGGGTGTTTAGCCTGGAGAAGAGGAGGCTGAGGGGAGAATTCATTGCTCTCTACAACTACCTGAAGGGAGGTTGTANTTCCAACCTGGTGATTCTATGATTCTATATGGAAGCAATAGGGCAAATTTAATGATCTAGTATGATTTTAAATATAAACTTATTCAAAGAAATCATATTCTCTGTGTCCTTTTGTCCTGATGAGATGTCATCAACCTCAAAACAGAGCTGACAGACAAACAAGCAGACAAAATTTTCGAGTCACATAGACTCTGCCGAAAATAATGCATAGAGTAGAACAAAAATGATTTTTTTGTAATAAACCTCCAAAGTATTTTAAGCTTAGAACATTAGAAAAAGAAAATATTCAATGATTTAAAATATTTCAGAAGCTGGGATCAGCTGTAAGAGACAGGGGGAAAGAAACGTATTGATCAATCTGAGTTCTTAGTTTATTGTATTACAGATGGTATCTCATTTTCAGAATCCAGCCCTAAAGCTTTGCTATTAGTGATACTTATACCAGCATTTGCAGTACCTTCTGCAGGCATTTAACATAAAATGTTGTTGCTCTTTTTCTTGATTTCCCTTGCTGCTTTGGTGCAGGGAATGCAGATGCTCAAAAAAAAAGAGCAGGTTTGGTCAGTCTTACATTAACAACTTGTGTAGATATGGGGAAATACAAATTGGTTTGGCTACGATATAGCAGTGCCTGGATGAGATCAGAGTGAACAATTTCATACTCGACTTTCACAAGAGAATCAACTTCAAGAGCAAATTGTAATTGCCTCAGAAATGCATGGAGTGGAGTCAATGTAGAACAAAGCATTTCAGCCCGTTTTCCAAAACTGAAGAGCCACGTATGTGCTATAGTGGTTCTACACTGCTGATGGCAGCTAGGTATCTTCTAATGTGATTATAATCTCTGCAGGCTGCTGGAGCAGTTAAATATTTTTATGAAGTCTCCCTTCTGAATTTAAATGGGATGAAAATTACATGTTATACCTATCATTGCTAACAGGTGGTTTTAGTCAAAAGCCTTGATCTTGAAAATATTTCTATTTTAATATTGCTAATATTTCATTCAGAGGTTCAGTTTTTAATATGAAAAAAGTCAGTAACTAGTGCTCTAAGTGTCTATGTTCATTACACTATTAAAAAAAATATTTCAAGCAAGTCTGAAGACAATGCTTACAAAAGGATTCTTGTGTTGCCAGAAGTAATTGATTGTCCTGCCTTACTGTGAATATACTGTGCACTATTATCATACTTAATCCAGGCATATTTAATTAGGAAATAGTCTCAATTTAGCCTTCTTCCAGTTAATTGATTTTCATAATTGATACAGCATTGGTAGAAATCTCTGCTATTCAAAATCTTGTTCAAGTTATTGACTGGGGCTTCATCAGATGTTTCAAACATAAATTCTGATCATAAATTCTATGTTAACGTAACACTGGACGGCTACAGAGTGAAAGAAGGAATTGGAGATCATACAGTCATAAAATAATAAAAAGATTTTTTTCTTATTCTGGATAATTTATTAAGTAGAGGATTTTAAAGAAGGTTCTTAATTGTGAAAGCTACTTAATTAGGTTGAAATTTTTTTCTTCTCTTGCTTTAGATTTTTTAGAGTATATAAGTGTTTACGTAATACCTACATATGTGCAAAATGCCAGGACTTAATACAGGTATCAATATGATGATGCACTGGACAAGTTGTAAAATTTATTCACTATGAATAATAGTACAAATAACTGTAAAAGCTATTGAATTATATTTTATATATATATGTCTTGACATGGGGAGTATTTTCTAGTCCTGTTAAATATAGATATATAAAGTGTTTATATATATTTAAAATTACTCCACTTTAAGAAGTTACTCTTTGTTCTGGTGTGGGTTTTGCTTTGTTAAAATTAAAATTAACAACTAATCTGTTTGGAAATAGATTTAAAAGAATTTAAGCTTCTCATCTGTTGTGAATCATATTGATAACTTGTAAATGATGCTTAAAAAAACCCCTAGTACAAGGATTTTTTTCTTAAATTTGGTTTGTTGGTTTGCAAGACATACTGTGACAAAATATAAATTGAGCTGCTAAAGGAACAAACTATTCTGTAAAACCAGAAATCAATTGAAGAATTAAAAGTGAGTTCTGAGCATTTCAAAATTGTGCTGGTTTACTCCACTTAGGAATAAAACCAGTCTTTTTCTTAAGTACATAATTGAAGTGTTTTCAAGTAGATACTTTTTTATGTTCTTCTTCATCCCTGTTCTTCCCAGAATACTTAATTTAGGTGCTGTTCCTTAGAACTGATTTTAAGAAACTTGAAGAGAAAAAGGCTAAAATCTCACAAGAGCAGTAGATTAAGAATTGGTAATTTTCATCCCCTCTGATTGTGATACAGTATTGTTTTCATATCCTCTGTACATGCTAAATTGATGGCTTCAGTTTTTTATGTGGAAATTTTCAAGTATTTTAGAAACTGGAATAGAAATATTTACTTGTAAAAATAGTAATTTTTACAAGGAAAAGAAAGAATCGTATTTGATTTTTGGCTTACTTGAAATTAAAGGCAAAGCTGCTGGTAGAGATACAAATAAAGAATTATAGAAGGAAGTAATCACGGTTCATATCATTCTGTATCTTTCCACTGACTGAGTTAATATAGGAGAAAACTAAGCTGTCTTAACAGGAATTATGTAACAAAACTTAAAAGAGAAATGTTGGGAAATATTTCCTAGAAAAATGATTACTTGTTTGCTGCCAAGCCCAGGATTTTGGGGGTGAAAAATGAGTTTTAGTTTAATGAAGAAATACATAACTAGACATATGTAGTCTAATCGTTTCTAGGAAAATACTTTGAAGGAGTTCTGTCTGAATTCAATATTCGCACCTCCAAGAGGGTCAAATGCAATTCTTCAGGACAATGCTGCTATTATAGTCAAGGAACAAATACAGGCAGATAACAGGCAGCGTTATCTGGAAGGTCAGGAACAAATTAAATAAAAGATTGGAGCTGTCAATATTGTAGATCATTGAGTGGAAGAGGCGAGGCTGTGTAAAAGCATTGAATTGTTATAAGGACATTATTGCCGAGGCTAGCAGCTGTGCTTTACATGCTAATGGTGATATTTGTGGTTCCCATAGTGAGTGAATTATTTTCTCAACAAGTTTTCTTAGCAAGGTAAACACATTTCTTAAATGTCTTTTAACTTATATGATATCCTCAAATGCACCTTTTTCATGCACTGGCAGATGCTCTTCACAGCAGTTTATTTTGCCCCTGTGGCCAAGAATGGAATGAGTGGAACTTAAATGAGCAGCCAAAGCCATGACAGTTCTGTTCAGTGACACAGTTCTCCCATTTACTGATGATGTTCCTTCATTTTAGTCCAACTTTCTATGCAAAACATTGCTGATGCTGCCCTCATACCTGGAGCCATTTGCTACAATGAATGAAACCATTTATGATTTTTCCTTTTTTTTTGGCTTTTTTTTGGTTGCTTGGTTTTTTGGGTTTTGTTTTTGTTTTAAAAAAGTAATTGGGGGCCAGCAAACATTTGCACTAAATGTTTTCAAACAAAACCATAAGAATTTCAAACATATCTGAGACTTTCTGGGAAGATACTACTCCTTAGGCTTGAGCATTAGAATATCTAAGGGAAAAAAAAAATATTTTTGTCTATAGGATGGAATAGATTAAGGAATGTTTTTTAATATAGCGTGTAATTTTCTCTGGTAAATGGACATATTTACTGGACCAGTCAGTCAGGTGCATCATTGAGTTACTTCTTAAGATGCTTGGAGCTTACCAACCCAGAAATTGTCAGTTAGAAGCCATTAAAATATATGTACTTTATGATATCAATCCTAGTTTGATAATTTAGAATAAAACAAAACCTCACAATCTTATTTTCAGCATATAATTTAGTTTTCCAGTTATCTTTCTCAGTTGTTTTTTTTAAAAACTTTTATGCTTCTTTCTTTTGACAATTAGGCTGCAATAAATTATGAGTTACTCTTATTAGATGGAGGCCAGCTGAAGATGTCATGCTTTTTAATGTTCAGTAAACACCAGAAAAAATCATGGGTAGCAGACCAAAGCTCACTTTGTAATTCCTGATAATTGCTGTTTGGTTTTGTACTTTGGTTATTTCACAGTTTGTGTACATAGTATATAATAGCCTTGGAAATTAATGAAATTTCAGTTTTCAATTTTGAGTGGTTATGGTCCAGATAAGACTAAAGCTACATGGTTTGTACTCATAGGATGACATGGAGGTTAGTTTGTGAGCTAGTGTGAGAACACAGCTATGTGCATATGATAAAAATAACAGTATGAAGATATCTTCATTATCTTAGTGGCAGTATAATGAGTAAAACAACACTGTATGCCTTATGGTGGCTTATTGGTTCTGGATCTAACATAATTTCCCTAGTTCAGGAGTATCCATGTGGTCTTAGATAAATAGAGAAGTTAGATACAATGGAGATGATGAATTAAAGAACTATATGTATAAGATCGTGAAGTCAGGCTTAATGAGATTTGCCCTGTGAAACAGCCTGCTACGTTGTCATCTGTGAACTGTGGAAATTTGGATATCTATTTTCTTCATTTCAAATCGATGACATTTTTTGTAAGAAAAATATCTGAGTGTGTGTATTTACACATGATTATGTGAAAGAAAAATAAATTACAGTAACTGCTTCATGAACTATTACAATGTAAGGTGTGAATAGCTGTGGCATAGCTTCAGAAATAACTTGCTGTAATAAAATATGAATGGGAATATCAATATGCAATTTTAATAAGAATTTGTTATACAACTGGTTTAGAAAGATTAGGACAAAGAACAATATAGTCAACAGTAACTGGAGTGTCTGATATGTGATATAGCAAAACCACTGGCTGTGTTTACTACACACAAAGCTTTCTTTGTAACTACTGAACATTAAAACTGAGTTACTTGCAATATGAGCATGTCCCATGCACATCAGACAGGATGGATGTAGTGGACATACTGTGGCTAGTGCTGCCTGTGGTGGTGCCATGCAGGCTTTCAGACTATATTCTCTAGCAGAAAGATCTACAAGATGAGATTTTCTTCTCTGAGTTGCCAAATAACTTTGGTTGCACTGTTTTTTAATTATTTTTTGTAGATACGCACTCTAGCCACATCCTTTTTGGTTTCTTTGCTGGAGCACATCTCTAGTTACACCTGCACTCTTGAAGGTTGCTGAAGAGACAAAGAGAGGGACAGAATGTGAAGGATTAACATTAAAGAGTAAAAATGCTCTTTTATATATTACAAAGAGAACCTTTAATAACAGTGTCGATACCAGAAGCCGCACTGAAGCCTTCATAAGAAGTACAAAGAGATGAAATATAATATGCTGTATACATAGTTGAAATACCGCTCCTACTTAAAGTGCAGCACTTATACCCAGAGTGCTCTCTAATCCATTTTAAATTGAATATGAATACTTCAGTGATAATGCCATCTTTTTTCATCAGTATTGTTTTTTATAAACCCACAATCATTGATCCTATAAAAGCCCCACATATCTGCCTGAGTCTGTTCCCAGACGTGGTTTTGTATTTGCTGTGCGCATCTATTTGCTGCCAAGGTATTTTTTGTTTTGTAACAGCACAGGGGTTGATATATTGAAAGCTGCAGGCTGGGATTTACTAGGTGACACAGAAAGGACTCCAGCCTGCCTGTGGGTTCCATTTACCCCTCCCCTGCCAAACAAGAGCCCCTCATTGCTGGATAGACACTGAAGAGGGATGCTCTGGGAGGTGGGTCCATGTTCTCATGGGGAGGCTGGTTCCTGTGGGTGATAGTCATGTGTAACACCCCCTGTTGGGTTACTGGCCTATGCCAGCCCCAGAAATTTCCAAACAAGACATTAAACTGTGACAGCTGGTAGAAAGGAAAGACTAGGGTGAACCTAGCACGGTTTGTGAGCAGTGCAATGAAACAGTTGCTGTACCCTCCAATGCCTTGTCTGTCATTAATATATACTATATAGAAATATTCAATTTTTGTAAATAAAGGTAGCTCTGAATTAAAGGACAGTGTTTTAGATGTGTTGTCTCGTGTTGTGAATACCATTGACTTTCTTCGATTGCACAGTTTGTCACAGGTCTCAGTTAAGTGACTGTTTCACTGATGAAGTTTTTAGGTCGTTTGTGAGATGTGGTTTTTTTTCTTGTCTAAACTGCTGTTGTCTGCTACACATCCGAGGTTGGAAGTGCTGGTTACCCAAGAGCAGGTCTCAGGTTAATGTAGTCTCCATTATAATTTCTGCTAGCACTCTTCTCAAACTTCTGAAGTGGATTCAGGGTGAAATTTGTTATAGTTTTTTCTGTTCTTACTGTTAGAGGATGCACAGAAATACAAACACATAATAAATGCAATAGAGACTGCTGAAGGCAGAAGACATCATGATAGTATATGCCCATGTGTACTTTGAGGGGCCAGAGCAGGTTGCTTAGGGCTTTATCCAACTTGAAATCCTGCAAACTAAATAACTTAAAT
>WAAB01009846.1:158393-179929 GCA_013389865.1 Piaya cayana | reverse complement strand
ACACACCATTAATATCTGTATTTTGTGTTATTTAAGGTTATTTTTTCTTTGCGGGAGGGGAAGTGGAGGAAAAAGGGAACTGAACCAAATGATGAAGTGTTTCTGAGAGCATTTGGGTCTAGCCAGCTTCATGAAATGAATAGTTAAGTGTTAGCTAGATATTTCTTGCATTTCCTTCTTGTGTAAAATAGAAGGTGAAGAATACAGTTTGATGCTTTTTCTAAAGCAATTATATTTAAATTAAAGCTTCAGTTTAATAATTTTATATGAGCACGGATACTGAGAAATCAAAACTTAGTGGAGTCACAAGTCTATAAAAGTGCAGTTACATTGCCTTTCTCTGTTCTAGTTGGTTAGAAGTATGTTCATGTTGTAAAACAAAACACTGATAATCTGTTTCAGGGTCTCTCCAGAAAATGTTTTAGCCTTTAAATCAAAATTTTGCTTTTTAATCCTAGTTATTCAGTGCTGACTTGTGGTTACTGATATGCAAGAGGTTCATCTGCGTGAGGCTTAGGTTCTTGTTTGCTTTCTAGGCCAAGCTGTTTGCTTATTTCACCCTCTCTCTCCGCAGGTACTTTTACCCGTTTCCCGTTGGGCCCTTGCTTTATCAAGTCGAGCTTTCAATCGGAGGGCAGCAGTTCCATGGGAAAGGAAGAACACGACAAGCTGCTAAGCATGATGCAGCTGCTAAAGCACTGAAAGTTCTGCAGAATGAGCCTTTGCCTGAGAAACCAGAGGTGGGAATTAGTCTCAGTGTTGTAAGCAGAAATTGCTAAGATAAAATATCTGCAATATCTTAGTTTTCCTAATTGAGAGGAAGATGAGTTTTGATATTTATTTCTGTGCTAGTATTGTTGACTTACTTGCGTCAACAGAAACACCTAGATTTAAAACCATATATTTCTATGGAACTAGAGTTTTACCAAATTAAGTTATATTAATTCTTTTGCTGTCATGTTTTTTCCACAGCAGTGCTATAGATCTCTGTCAGATATGAGCAGTGGAAACGTAGATAGGAACTAATATCTGATCAGGTACAGATCATATACAAACTTCTGAAGAAGTGTGTAAATGGGGTACTTGCATTCCAGTATGGGCAATGTAGAAATCAGAGATGGGTTTGCTTCCTGGGAAACATTCCTGGGTGATTTTGGAAAGAACCATGGAAGTTGTAGAAGAGCAGGAAGTTCATGGAAGGAGTAAACTCATACGCACATTTTGACATGAATATAAGAAGCAAATGTTTATCCCTCCATATAGTTATGGCTGCCCAGCACTTTCCATTCCACGACCCTGTTACTGGGCTCTTTTCATGCTTTTTGAAGTTAGGCAGATGGTCTGTCTCTGCACAGGAGTCGCTTGTAGCTTCTGAGGCTGTTTGGCTGCGTGCACCTTCTCTGGATGTGTTGGTTCACAGCTTTGGCTGTCGAGCACTTCAGAGTGAGTTTAGTCTCTCCTTTATGGGCTCGTTATACCCATTTGACTGTCATCAGCCACTTTTCCACCTCAGGTAGCAGAGTTCTGTGTGCTGGACCCAAGCTGTCCTGACTTTACAGGAAATAGTTAGATCCTATGTCATTGAATCCTTTTCGCTTTTTCAGAAGTGCTTCCATGCAAGTGACTTGCTGAATATTTGTAGGATGTCTCAGGAGGCAAAGGAAGTTAAACCTACAGAATCTCTCCTTTTTCTTCAATTTTAAGGTTGTGATAAGGGAAATAGTATTGTGAATGATGCAAGAAATTGCAAGAAGGGAGAATTAGTTTATGAATAAAACAGCTGCCAGCTTATTGGGACCTGAATGCTGCCTCAACCCTGCTTTACACGCACTGGGCAAGTCACTTAATTTTTCCAAACATCCATTTGTCATTTTATTTTTCTATTTTGTTGACTTGTCTGCAAAATGATGAGTAGGACATGTAGCTGTGCTGAACGAGAGCAATTCTGTGATCAGTGTCTGCTGTTTTATAGGAAGTGCTTGGATGAATCGGATCTTTAATTTGAAGTTTAGTACTTGAATGATAAGTTCATTAATATTTTTGGCTTTCAGATACTGTAGTTTTACGAAGGTGTAAGGGAATCACTCTTTTTGTAATGGTGTTTTGCAGTAGACAAGAGGCATATAAAATAAGGAAATTGAACTGCTGAGCTCTGCTGGTACTTGCAGTCGGTGAGGGAAGGTCCTTGAAGGATAACGTTGGCAGCTGATCATAAAAGCTGCTGTGATAATGTGTCTGGGCAAGGGAGGCGAATTGGGATTTCACAAGCAGATGTAATCCTGATACTTCCTACTTGCCATTTGATGGTGCCAGGAATTTTCCTTCTAAATGTAGTTATTTCTGTCTGTCCCATTTGTTTGTGCGTGTGTAAACAGAATATGCTTAAGCTTTAACTCTTGTAGTTTTGGGGGGGTAATTCTGTAGATTTTTATTTTTACTTTACAGATTTTTGTATTTACAGGATTTTACTCTTTTTTTTTCATTTAATTTGGAAAGTATTCAGTACTAGTGTTTATTAGTGTTTCTAATTCAAGTGATTGTGCTGAAGTTTAGACAGTAAAGGTAGCGATGGATCATCCCTAGAGGTGCTGGCAGTAAACCAGCTCTAACATCTAAACTGTAATAAATTAAGATCTTAGTAGTCCAGTGTTTTTTTCTGCGTGTACGATGCTATTCCTCTGGGACTTACCACTTCCATTTTGAAATCGGTGTTAGGCTATGATGAGCAACGCTTCTGTCTCCTGTGTTCAGTCTTCACCTGGTCAGCAGTTAGCCGGGGTGCTCCTCTGCTGAGGTGCAGGGTTCCCAAACTGCAGGGGTTGCCTCCAGGTTTCTCACTCAGTCTCAAGCACGGGGTATCCATCTCGCTCCTCCTCTCTGCTGTTGTGTGGGCTCAGATTTTGCAGACCCGAGGATGCTGTTTGTCCTTTCCCACATGCAGTGGGTGACTGGAGACTAGACAGAAGGAAGAATTTCTTCACCCTGAGAGTGGTGAGTCCCTGGCCCAGGTTGCCCAGGGAAGCTGTGGCTGCCCCATCCCTGGAGGGGTTCAGGGCCAGGTTGGATGGCGCTTGGAGCCCCTGATCCCGTGGGAGGTGTCCCTGCCCAGGGCAGGGGTGGGACTGGATGATTTTTAAGGTCCCTTCCAACCCAAAATATTCTGTGATTCTATGATTAGAGGCTTTCAGTGTAAAGGCATTTGGGGCTACTGGTGCTCTTCGAAGTGTTTGCAACTTCAACCTGAAATATGAGATCAGCCCATAAGGACAGCATGAAATTAAATGAGACAGTGGGAGAAGTGGAAACAATTTGATTTTACTCATATTTTGTTCTGAGGCTGCTTTAAGTGCTGGGAAAAAAAATCCTTCACGTTTTAATCTAACTTGTCAGAAACAGGCACTGGGGATGCTTGCTACTATCAAAGCTAGTTTTAATCAATGAGAGCTCTCTAGCATATTTCTGCTGCTCCAATAAAATATTAAATCATTTTTGTTACCTGTTTGCATAACAACTATTGTAGCATGATATAAGTGGTGAAGTTGTTGCTGTTCATCTTTATCATGATCTTTCCAATATCACTGCTGGACACTCAGTCTTAAAATTTCTCTGTTGCTGTTACCGTGCCTCTTAGTTCATGTTGATCCCAACATCAGTGAAGACAGTTTTGGAATCACAATCAGAGTTTTACCTGGATGTACGTAGAAGTGCCTGTAGGTAAGCTTCACCTGGCACTGCTGCCCTCCCAGCAGGTGTGAGTTTTCAGAGCTGTAAACCACTTGATTTAAGGCGAGTTCCTGGAAGTATGTTCCTCGGATGAGAAAGAAAAACTGTAGATGAAGCAGTTATAGGGGAGCATGTTAGAGAGAGGATGATGGCAGGGTCGAACTAGCTGTCCTGTATTCACATTGGTCCCATTCTCAGAATCTTTATTTTTCCTGCCCTTTCTCTTACCTGATGCTGTCTTAGTGCTTTTGGTTCCAATGTCCAATCAGTCCATGCAAATTGTATTTTGTAAAGGTACTTCCATCTGAAAATCAGTTCATTTAACGCTTCAATTTGTTTTTCTATAAATAGATTTTTAAACCTATTGCCTCTCATTCCATTCGTTCTTTCCTGTAACGAACACATGAAAATATGATGGTTTGATAGCTTTACACACACACCCCACACACGTCAAATGAGCTGCTTAAGGTTCAGTTCTGTAGTGCGTGTGCTGCATTTCTACACGTTCACGTAAAGTGGCAGTAAAGGTTAGACTACTTAAAATTTTGAGAGTTCAGTTAACTGGTTGGATGGATAAAATTCAATTTAATAGGATCATTATTTTAAATAGAGTATGCTTCTTTTAGGTTAACGGAAAAGAACCAGATGATGAAAATCTCAATAAATCTGAAATAAGCCAAGTTTTTGAGATTGCACTTAAAAGGAACTTGCCTGTGAATTTTGAGGTATGTTTATTTTACAAGCTCTAGATTTGTTTTTATTAGAATATGAAGGGTACACATTAAGCTGAGTTTCTTCTAGATAAACCCAAACAACTGACTTCTAACTTGTCCTGTTAGTTGTGAAGACACTTTTACTTCTGACAGTCACCCTGATTGTCTCAGAGCTTATATGGCAGAAGGAAAATCCACCTGTTCACAGATTCATGCACTGAACTCACAAGACGAGTGAACAGCTGCGCTGTTGTCTGTGCAATCTTTTTTCCAAGCTTTTTGAAAAATCAGTATTACAGCAAAGAAACAAAACACACCCCCCCATGAATGGTTAGAACATTGAAGTGTGCTGAGTCGAGGCAGACTGGTAGAGCTCATGCTGAAAGACACTGTGGAAGTATTTGGTAACTGAGCACTGATGTGGACTGCCCGCACCTTGCAGGATCTCACACGTAGGTTTCTTTTCTTGCCGTGAGGTGACCTCATGTGCATCTTACTTTCCTTTCCTCTGGCCTGGCTGCTTGCTGCCTCTTTGCCCCTCCTTGATCATTTTAGTTATCGTAAATCAGTAGCTTCCATAGGAGCATCTCGTGTTTCACTGAAATATTAATTTATCACACTGCTTTCCTGAGCTAGCAGAGTAACATTTGAGTCAACTATCTGAATTATTATAGTAAGAAAACACAATTGTGTGTGACTAAATTGCTTCTAAAACCGTTCTATGAAATTTTACGTGAAGCTTTCAATTATTGCAGATTATTCTGAGCATCACTGGTAAAATTATAGTCACGCAAAGCCAGTTGTGGGTGGAAGTTCTTAATTCATTCTTACTTTTTGACTCTATGGATATTTTGAAGTGCAGTCTGTTATGAATGGAGTTAAAAGATTAAATCTGTAGTAGGCAGCTATCCCTTAGATGGCTCCAGAGTTCTTGATTACTGAACTAAAATATTTTATCCTAAAGAATTGCTTTCTCTGTAATGTTCTATTGCCGTAACACAATGTTTTTAATGAGGTGATGTTAGCTGTGTGGAAGTGCAGGCTGATGAAATAGAACAGTCCTATTTTTGTATCAAAAAATAAACTAGTAAATTAAATAAAATGGGTTAATGACTTATATGTAAATAATATTTGCAGCCTGCTGCCTCTGATCTTTTTAAAGTATATGTTTATTTGGGTGGGATTATGTTATTAGAGTAAATACGATTTACCTCTCTACTTTCTGGGTTGAATGAGAATCTATAATCTCTTTATCCGTAGTTCTTGAGAGAAGTTTGCTATAAACAATGTGCCCTGCCATTTTTTAATAAGTGTTTATCACGCTTTCACTCAGTTTTTCCCTCTGAAACAGGTGACCAAGGAAAGTGGCCCTCCCCATATGAAGAGCTTTGTAACCAAGGTGTCAGTTGGCGAATTCATGGGTGAAGGTGAAGGAAAGAGCAAGAAGATCTCAAAGAAAAATGCTGCGATAGCAGTCCTAGAAGAACTCAAAAAATTGCCACCCCTTCCTACAGTCGAGAAAATGAAGCCACGAATCAAAAAGAAAACAAAATCAATAGTGAAGGTAAGAGACAAACAGATTGGAAATCTGACTCTTATAAATAATCATCAGATGAGAGTTTTTTAAGTTAACTATAAACACTTTTCAGCTGTTCAGCATTTATCACCACTCTAGTACTGCAATGAGATGGTTTGTGCTGCCGCTCTAAACAGGCTCCTGACACCACTTGTAAATCAGTACCAGTCCATACAGGATGAAAGAGAAGCATTATAAGAAAAGGCGTTATAAGAATCAGGCTCTAACTTTCAAGCTTTAGACCTCACAGCCTCAGAGTTTGCATGATTTTGTTTGTGCAAATTCTCCTGCCAGCCTCTCTCTCTTAATGCAGCAGGATTAGAACTTGTAAAACTCTGCTAGTGGTAGGTTATATGTGGTCAACTGTGGCAGCAGAGCCAAATAAAACGAGTGTTTCTTATTGGCTGTGACAGTGTTTCATTAAGCGACTTTTGTTTCAGTGTTCTTTTAAATTCTAGAGATGATTTAATTCAATGGCACACAGCGTATTGTCTATTAAACCAAATATTTACAAATCTTGGCTTATTTCCTAAACATCGTTCTATGCAGCTGCAAACAAGTCCAGAATATGGTCAAGGAATGAATCCCATTAGCAGACTCGCGCAGATACAGCAGGCCAAGAAAGAGAAGGAACCAGAGTACATGCTCATCACAGAACGTGGTCTTCCGAGGCGCAGGGAGTTTGTTATGCAGGTGTGTTTCGTTGGAGACATCTGGGTGCACGGCTGAGATGTCTGTCTTTTTTTTTTTTCCCCTCCTCTTTTTGGCTTATGGTAATCAGGTTGTCGTGATGATACCAAAGGGAACAGGATTACGGCCAAATTTCCATAAAATTTATTAAGCAAATATCTAGTGGCTGTGTTTGAGGCAGATAAAGGTTCAAGAAAAATGATCTGAATCATGTTTTTTTAAAAATTGCAAAGAGCAGCAGCAGTCTATGTTGTAACCGCCTAATGTTTTAATTAATAGGAATATAATATTCTGTTAAGAGAGACTGAGCTTCTTGCATATCATAATGTAGGATTTATTAACCCAAACCTGGGTGTTGTTCCTTTCCCTGTGTTTCCATGTGTTACTTCAGAGTGCAGCACTTCTTGCACCCTGCACTGCAAATCCCAGTAGTGTAGTTGTATTTCTAGTACCGATTATCTCCTGCCCTCCAGTAATTAATGCATCCCCCGACCTCTCTCCTGTCCTGTACAGAACAGTACAAGTGGTTGCTTCCTTTCCATTACATTATTAAATCTGCTAAATATGTAACTTCAGCAGGGAAAAATTATCTGCTGTGATACCAGTTTTGAGCATTTAGACTCTTGCTACGGGGAAATGATGAAATGTTATTTGTGTGACTTCTCTTTGGGGATTTTGTGCTTGCAGCCCAATTGTCATTGATAATAAATGACAACTTGCTTTGAGTAATGATCACTTGAGCTGTTTTATGACTCCTAGACCACTAGTAAGTGAATCCTCATCCTACTGTTTGTTTATTTTTTTTTATTCTTCTTTTGTCCAGGTGAAAGTTGGTGTTCACACAGCTGAAGGGATGGGCACAAACAAAAAAGTGGCTAAACGCAATGCAGCTGAAAACATGTTGGAAATTTTAGGTTTCAAAGTCCCTCAACCTCAACCCCCAAAGCCAGCATTAAAGACAGAGGAGAAGGTAGGAGTCTTTAAGAATCAACTGCTGTGTGATACTGCACAAAAACAGTAGCTTTGCAAGGCAGTAATAGTGCAGGAAATTCACCCTCTCTGCCCTGCAGTTGTTCTGAGGTGACTGGTCTCTAAAAAGTAGTGTGTTTGGATACATGAAGGATTCAGTTTTGTAAGTAAAATCCTCATCAGAAGGCTAAATGAATGTATTTCTTTATAGAGTGGCTCAGAGCCTGTAGTCGATGTGTTGGTCGTAGAAACTGGCAGATGTGGAGGTTACAGGACTTTGGTGGCAGTGACGGTTTTGTCACCCATTGCAGTCCTAAACCTGTTCCAGGTCTCTTTCTCTGGGCCCCTGCAGGGAGAGAGCCCTGCGTTCTGTTGATTCAGCAGGTGTTACCAGGTTTTGATTTTCTTTCATGCATATTCTCATTTGTCCAGTCGTCCTCAGCAATACCCGTACCTAACGTTAGTGTAACTGGCTTTATTATGATATCTAGTTCTCAGTATCTCTCATCTTAATATGAGTTCACTGGTCTGTAGATCGCTTTAGTCATTTAGTCATAAATAAGAAACACTGAACTCTCTCTTTGGTAACCGTGTAATATTTGAGGGGTTTCAATACTAAATTTTTCAGTAAAATGTTGTCCAGTCAGATGATCTGCATGTGGAAAACTGTAAAACTTAAGGGGAAAAATGTTTTAAAAGGAGATTGTGTATTTGGCTTTTGCCCTTTTATCTTTAAGACACCAGTGAAGAAACCAGGTGATGGAAGAAAAGTCACTTTCTTTGAGCCGGGCTCTGAAGACACTTCAACTAGTAAGTAGCTATGTGGAAAGAAGCCCGGCCCTGTCGGTGCACGCGCCTCTGTGTGAGAGATGTTTCTCGGTCCCTTCAATAATATCACTGTTAATACACTGCAGTGAGCAGAGGGGTGCGAGTGCTGCTCTGCTGACTACATCTGCTCCTTGGGAGAGCTTTGATTAAATCCCAGAGAGCTTATTCCTTCCAAGTCATCCTGTATTCAGCTTGTTTGGCCACCTGCTCCTCAGGGAAGGTCATAGCTGGCTGAGCCAGAAGCTGGTGTGCGCTGGAAGGTCAGGGAGCAGCTGGATCTTCTGTTCCAGGCTACTTCGGCCAAGAGCGTGAGTGGAGCGAGGGCAATTTCTGTGGGGGAAAAGGTAAAGGGAGGAGGGGGCATCAGCCTCTTAACAATATTTAACAGTGGCTCTGGCCCTTCTGTGGTTTCATTATTTATTCCTACAGTTTAAATGGTGAAATAAAAAAATTTTGAAACCAAAAGAGAGATCTAGAATGTGGCTGCAAGTGTCTGAGGTGGCTGTAAGCTTGGCTAGCCTGGAGAAGCTGCTCCTGATGGCAGAGGCAGGTGTTGCACTAAGTCATTTATTCAGTAAGAAAACTCTGTCTAGACAATACTGCATCTCTGACCCACCAATGGCCAGTCAAGCTCTCTAGGTTTGTTTGCTATTGTTTCAAAAGTAATTTGAACACGTGATTTTTTCTAGAGTGGCTCTGATGCCCCCGTGTGCCTCCCTCTGCCTGCAGAAGGCCTCACAGGCACAGCAGCATCTGTTTTAGTGCGTGTCTCTCTCTCCTCAGGTAATAAAGAAGATGAGTTTAGGATGCCTTATCTCAGCCATCAGCAGCTTCCTGCTGGAATTCTTCCCATGGTCCCTGAGGTTGCACAAGCTGTAGGAGCCAATCAAGGACATCACACCAAAGAGTTCAGCAGGGCAGCCCCAAACCCTGCCAAGGCTACAGTCACAGCAATGATTGCTAGAGAGCTGTTGTACGGGGGTACTTCTCCTACTGCTGAGACCATATTAAAGAACAACAACTCATCAGGCCATGTACCCCACGGACCACTGACTCGGCCCTCTGAACAGCTGGACTACCTTTCCAACGTTCAAGGAATCCAGGTAAATGGTCAGCTTTGCAAGATTCCTTCCACAGCCATCCAAACTGGTCGAACCTGTTGTTCCTTCTGCAGCTTTTTTGTTCTGCTGGTGACTGATGGATTCTGAGGCAGTTCGTTAAGTTGAAATTCTTGTTAATGTTTTACTTCACCTATGAAATGTACTGACTTTTACAACTTGCTTTATTTAGTTTTCAAATCCACATTTCTGTACTGCGGCCTCGGCCTCATTCAGTGCCACTCAAGTCTTGGAAGGATAACACTGAAAGTAATATTTTCTGAAAATTGCTGTGATGCGTGAACACAACTCAGATTTGGCTGATCTGAATTATTATATCTTAATAATCTTTCACACATTAACATTTGCTGTATGTTTTCTTGTTTGGTCCCCTTAGTGAGGGTTGCATGCAAGCTCCTCTATTAATATGTTAGAGGAGCTCATTTAAAAGTGTAATAGGGGAGATGTTGTATGTAGTTAGATCAGAACAAAGGTCCCAGCAGCAACTATTACTGCGTAGCCACTTTATTCAGAAGACTCGCACAGCTCTCACGATTACAAGTAAACATTGCAAGTGAAGTCAGACTTGGGAGTAGATGGTTCTGCTGGCTGACAGAATAGTTAAAAGTGAGGTTCAACTTCATGTGTGGGCAAACAACGTATGTCAATCACAATTAGTTTCCTGTATTTGGTTAACTGAAAAGAACTAAATCCTTGTCTTTTCTTTAGGTTGAATATAAAGACTTTCCAAAAAATAACAAGAATGAGTTTGTATCTCTCATAAACTGTTCCTCTCAGCCACCACTGATCAGCCATGGAATTGGGAAGGACGTAGAATCTTGCCATGATATGGTATGATGAACGTTGCTGAAATGCTTTCTCTTTGGCCTTCACGCAGCAGATAGACCGAGGCTTCATTTTACTGCTGGAGAGCAATGAGTTAGATGCTGTACAGTTCCTTGGCTCGTTTTTGTCTAATATTTCACAGATTGCTGAAATAATTGAATAGTAATATCAGAATCTAATCTAAATAACCATTAACATGCTTAGTATATGCTCACTATTTTGGTCAATGAAAAATGCTTTTGCTTTATCTTGATATTATTTGCATGAGCACTTACTAAAGAAAATGTATGAAAAGGAACTTTTAAAGCATAATGGGACGTCACCTTTTTTCTCTAAATAGAATGGGCTGATAGTTCGTTGGGAGCTGCAGTGCTTGAGTTCACATCCCCAGACTTTCTGCTGGAACGGAATCCAAAATGGAAGAAATGCAGTTTACCATTAGATAGCAGGGGACGCTTCCAATCTGTTAAGCTCCCTTTATAAATAAGATCTTTCATTAACACTAGCTGAAATATTTCCTTCTCAAATAATGATTCTTCTAGACTGTAAACTGTAAGGGACTTTGTCCAGAAAAGACGTGACATATTGCTAACATGTACACAGGCTGCTGTAATTCAAAGAGTTTCATTCTTTTGGTAGTTAGTAGTGACCCCAGTACTGACTGCAGGATCATTTGCAATATATAAATACACTTGGGAAAACCTCATTTTATTGATGTTTATACTAAAAAAATCTGTAGGAATTTTCTTCAGTCTATAATGTGATATGGATTTCTTTGCTTGTTGTCACTTCATTTTGACATTTCCATACCCATCTCTACATCCTGGTGTGAAGAGCAACTGTCAGACCAGTCCCTCAGGTCAGAACACTAGGTAGAAGGGAAAAGAACAGCCAGGGCAGAGCTTAAATGTTGCAACTAGGCCAGTATGAGAGCTGCCTTCTGTTCAGATACTCAGCATCCACTATTGTATGTGCCATAACTGATCGGGGGTGTTTGCACAAAGTGCACCTGAAAAGGATCTAAATAAAGCTGAAAAAAATTGTCATTTCTCAAAGAAGGTATCCGAATTTTTCATTATCCATGTCACATGGACCCCTCTTCTCCGCAGTCACACACGCCCTGTTGTGTGGTATTTTGGGTTCTTGTGTATCCTGTTTTCTTTTTCTGCAGAGGACTTTTGGTTCTGTGTGTTTTAATGTTGTTTGTCTTAATCTCTGTAGCATTTCAGCCATTACTAATTTAGTGTCTTCCTCGATACTAAGAGTCCTGCTGAATTAATTTCCCCCACTGCGATAACAAATGCAGTGGGAACAAACGCCAGACGCTGCACCACTCTGTTGTTTAATACAGCAAGATTAAATTCTACACCATTACATTTCCCCCCCATAATTATGCATCTTAACAAATACATTACTAAATGAGAGTGTTTACTTCATTTCAAGTGAGCCCCAGTTCTGCTTTCACTAAATCAATCTAATGGACTGGGGTGGAATTGCCAAATGCTCTCTCTTTTCTTTAGGCTGCATTGAATATTTTAAAGTTGCTGTCTGAGTTGGACCAACAGACCACAGAGATGCCAAGAACGGGAAATGGACCAATGTCTGTGTGAGTGTGACCGTTGCCTTTCCCTGCGTTAATGGAAACCTCCAACCCGAGGAGGTTCTAGAAACGTAAAATAGGAGGGTTTGTTTCTTTGCCAGGGGCCGTTGTTTTCTTCAGAAGGCTGAGAGGGTGGGTTTTATAATCTAACTTATAATTTTCATGTGTCAAATGCAAATTACTGAGAAGGAGCAAGCGGGTAAAACGTAACGGCTGTGACAAATTCTGACTGATCCCTCTGCTTGTGCTATTCGTTTACGTATATTTGTAAATGATGCGACTTTCAGTGTGTTTTAAGTGCTGCAGCTGCTCCTCTAGAAATCGTCTGATGTAAAATGTAAACCCTGTATGGGTTTCACAGCTGCTTTCAGCAGAAACCTGGAGGGGTTGCAAATTGCTCAATTTGATCAGGAGAAAGGAATGTTTCTTCTCTCATTTACATAATAAGCTGTCAAAATGGTGGAACTCAAAGTGCTAATCGATTAACAATGAAGGCCAGTTACATGGAGACATTGTTATATGCACCTCAGAATCTTTGTATGGGATTCAGAGGCATCTTATTCATGGAAATTTTGTTTTATCTCCTAAGTAACAGGTGTGTTCTCATTTGTAGATGTGTGAAACAAGAAATGGAAAGTGACCCTCTTCTCAAACCGGCTAACTCAAACACTTTGGGACAAACACTGGACAGCACTGCCTAAAAAGGCTTTTGACTGGACCCAAACCCGAAAGCACCAGAGAAAATCAAATGCTTCCTATTAATGTAACCTAACTGTTTTAGAGTGCTACAGTCTTTACAGCCTACTGTAGTGTCTAAATCATAACCGTTGCTTTTCTTCAGACAGTGATGAATTTTTAGTTCCATTATGTTGTTTTGATTGAAATGACACTATGAATTTTTCATTTAAAAGTTTCTTAATTGTATCTAGAACAATAGCACAGTTTAGAAACTTTGTCTTCTGAGACTGACATGTTATCTGTGAACTAACTTGGGAAGATCATATCCATGTATGCGGTTGTTTTGTTTTTAATGAAATAGCAAAGTTTCACTGGAAACAAATAGTGTACCCACCATTTCAAAACCTCCAAACCTAGTTTAATTATCCAACGGTTGAATGAATTAAAACACTTGAGGAATTTTAAACTTTGTTTGATTATTTCTGGTTAATTTCTAGTTTTCTTGAGCTGGGGGTAGGGGAACTTGAATGCAATGTGACTTTAAATGATCTCTGATCTCTGTTTTAAGGATTGTGTGTAGAGCCGGCACACAGCTCACTACATTACAGGATATGATCTCGATGTAGTGCATATAAAACCGCAGATTGATTTTCCTTGAGTGCTTTATACTGTTTAATTACATCTCCATGTAGGGCTGAAAAAAATTACCTATGTTTATATATAAACTGTGTTGCTTTTGATGTTGTGTTATTGCGCGCTGAACCGTGCGCAATAAAGTTTTTGCATATGGTCCAGGTAAAGCACGATAGCCTTGCAAGTTAAGTACTGCTTCAGTTCATTGTTTACGCTGGAATTTTTTCTCCCCATGGAATGTAAGTAAAACGTAGTGTTTGTCACCAATAAATGGTAATACTAAATTTTTTTGGTTAATTTATTCTTGTATGCCACGACAGGGGCTGCTTTTTTATAGGATTTGTAATGCTTGTGATATAGTACGGGCAGTATTGTAAAGCTATGGAGTAACTGTACAATGGTTATCAATTACATATAAATAACTACTATTTAGTAATGTGGAGGATGTGAAGCCTGGCAAGGTCAAGGAAATTCAAAAGTAACGTGGGTACATTTTGTTTTTTGTGCCACAGTGTGTTAGTGCAACTGTATTAATGGGAGCTTAAACTGAGGTTATGATTACGACAAGAAACCTGGCACAGTGAGTTGGTGTGATTTCAAAGTTTAAGTCTCTACTTTTAAGTTTCCTTGTTTGCTTGTAATTGAGTCATAACCTTGCCTCGCGCGTCGTGACTTTTAGGGGCTGGTGCATTCAAAGCAAAACTTTCCCTCTAGCGACAGAAGCCGGCAGGGTGGGCTGACACGAGAGCGTGTCCCTGGGATGCGACGTGCCCAACGCGTGTGCCCGGCTGGTCGCCCGTAGCAGCTCTCCCGACACACGCGGGTGCAGCACTTATTGCATCTGCTGCGACTCAGAGCTAAACGTCTCAGCCGGTTTATTTGCATTACCAGAGGCAGTCGGGCCACATAACCTGCATACCAAATTTTATTGAATCAAGTTGAGTTTGATCATTATAAGCGCAAAAACCATTGTAAAGATTTCTTTTTCTTTTGTTTTTTTTTTTTACATTTGTAGAACTAAAATGCTGTACATTTAAAAGATTAAAAGAAACTTGCTAGGCTGAGGCTTTGTATTGCAAATTCTTACAACTTAGAAACTATATACCAAACAACTGATATTGTAAAGCAGATACTGCATTGATGGCAGCGTAACTGCTCTCCCTGCCTTCATCCGCTGCTCCCTAGGAGTCTTCTCTTTGGATGGGACTTGCAGCTATTCTTCAGACTGGTTTGCAGCATTTGTTGTTTTTGCTGTGTTTCATATGAACCTGAGTGAAAGTATTTTTGCCATAGATACCTCAGTTTCAATGCTGTTAAGTGCATCTCAGTCATAGAGGAGCTCTCTGAGTGAAGGTTCTTTTGTCAAAGGCCTGTGTGATCACAGCCTCAGGAGGGAGGACTTCAGGTCCCTGTGTGGATTCTAGGTGAGCCAAAGTGAGTTCTACATGGAAGTGTTTCTTCTTCTAAAGTGCTACAGCCACTTGCTTTTTCAGTTGTCTCCTGTGCGCTTCATGCAGCAAAGGCAAAGAATGATTACGTATAACCACCTCCCACTGGATCAGGGGTCCAAGTCTCATCCAGCCTGGCCTTGAACCCTTCCAGGGAGGGGGCAGCTGCAACTTCTCTGGGCCAGTGCCTCACCAACCTCACAGTAAAAAAGTTCTTTCGAATCTAAATCTCCCCTCTTTCAGCTTAAAACTGTTACCCTTTGTCCTATCCCTATACACTCCCTTATAAAGAGCCCCTCCCCAGCTTTTCTGGAGCCCCTTTCAGTACTGAAGCTGCTCTGAGGCCTCCCCAGAGCCTTTTCTAGGCTGAACAAGCCCAACTCTCATAGCCTGTCTGCATACAAGAGGTGCTTCCAGCCCTCTGATCATCCTTGTGGCCTCCTCCAGACTTGCTCTCTCAGCCGTCCTTCCTGCTGTGAGGGCTTCAGAAATGAACACACAACTCCAGGTGAGAGTCAGATCTTAATTGGTAAGGGTTGTGCTCCCACAAGTGGATTGTAGCAAGCATTTTTTCCCCTCCTCTTACTTGACTGCTTAAATTACCACAAGCATTTTAGTAAATTAAGGCATTTTTTCCTACGTTTCTCCAAAACTATTTGGCAATATGGCAGAACTAACCTGAGTGCTCCAGAATCTGCTCTATGTTTAGTGAATTGTGGAATTCTACACTCAGAATATTCAGTTTGGCTACAGAGAACTTCCTTTTAATCACTTTCAACTGGACATAAGGAAAATAAAGTATTTAGTTCCATCTGTCAGGCTCCTGACATTTGTGCTAACAGCGACTGAGACAGTGATCTTACTTATTTTCAGAATTTACTGTGTTATCCCAGGCTCTTAAATTGCAGACCCCCGGTTCTGCGAGTAGGGCTGCCCTTAAGCTGCTGCTTCACCGTGTGGGGCGAGGAAGCCGGATCCTTGGGGATCTGCTTCAGTAACTTGTCAGTGTGTGCGACTCTGGAGGAGGCCGGTCCCTGGGGAGCAGGAGCTGTCACCTGGCAGAACGAGCCACTGAATTTCAGAGTGTTTCAGTCTTGTTTCTTTGGACCTTTTTTAATGCTTTCCTATCCTATTTCCAAATGTGGCGCATGTAGGCTCGAAGGAAGTAGCTGAGTTTGGAAACCACATTCTGGAAATATGTTTGTTTTCCTGTAGTTCAGCTTGTAAATAAAATCAGCAGAGACCAGACAGTGTAGGTGATGCATTTCCTTCACCAAATAAAATGTCCTGTCTGCCTGTACTCCCTCACGTGTCTCAACCTTGACAGACTCCAGTCTTGATGTTGTTGTTTTCTGGTGTTGGAAAGCAAGCACTTACTACTGTTCTCTCAGACTTCAAAGCCTTAAGCCAATGTCTATATTCTAGCAGCTTTTGCATTTCTCTCCTTCAGCCTCTTGTACAAGCAAACAGCCGCGCTAAACAGCAGCTCCGGTCAAAAGAGTGAAACTGCGCACTGTTCTTTGAAGAAGTTGCTGCCAGATGCATCTCTTGAATGTCCTGTGTAAGAATCTGAACAGTAGCTTTGTCGATGTGCTGCGTACCAGCCTGGCCAGTGAAGCCTTTTCCAGCGCTGTGTGAACAAGTTGGAGGGCGGCTGCTCAAGCGTCTGGAGTAACCAACTGCATTCACAAAGCTGGTGGACAAGGAAGAAGGTAGCTCATGTTCACCTTGGGGTTGTGGAGTATTATCAGCCTTCTGGAATGGGTCAGTTTGCTCTCTTTGAGACAAAAAAACTGCGCCACATAGAAGTTAAAGGGCAATAGTGAAAATTGGTGAGGGAATATTCTTAAAGCAGAATATTTTGTTAGTAGGAAGTCCCGACGCCCCAAAGGAAGAAATGTGACTTTTCGTGATCCATCACTCTTGGTTTCAGGGTGGAGATCTTCAAGAAAAGGAGGATTTGTGCAAGGTCTGTTTTCAGCAATGCTGAGCTGTAGGATAGCTAAAATGTGCCTACAGAAAGAGAAGAAGCCTGGATTCACTGTGATACCTGTTTGTTCCATAATATTAAAATACATTCCCCTAACTTCTTGTTTGTTGTTTTGTTTTAGGATATAGACAGCTAGTATTTCCTTAGGATAAATCCTTTCTGAAAGGACTCAGTTGAGGAATCTGGAATCAGTAGGGTACCTATTCTTGTTATTAATTCTCTGGCCAAATGTCAGTATCGTACATCAGAGCTAAGTGTAGCTGTACTGGGAATTCCACTGTAACGATGGTGTTACCTAAGGATCAAACCAAACTTCTGTTCTAACCCTCTGATCAAAGTTAATACTTTTACTGTGATGAGATGAATGGTGGAGGTTCCTAAGGTGTCTCGCTGCAGGAAGGGAGAGGATGCGTGTTTAGCACTTCACTAATCTTGTTCTGTGAAGAAACTGTGTAGTTGTTTGCTGCTTTTATTTTGAAAGTCTGCAGTAGAAATCAACTGAATAAACGTGAATCAATGTAATCCCTTCCGTAAGGGCTTTATTTAGAAGACTCCTCTGCCTAAGCTCAGACAAAGAAATGCTGCTCCAGAGGTGTTTACAAATCTGAAAACACTCAACTCCATCTCTGTGGCTGTGATGTGCTGTGTTGCTTCCCTTTGGACATGTAAACTTAATAACCAGGATCTCCTGCGTGAGAACCTGAACATCCCATGGAAAGAAGTTAGGAAAAGAAGTTGTTAGAACAAATTAAGACTTAAGGGGTAGTTTGATCTCTGGATTAGAACTGAATAAAAGCATATGGATGGTGAATAACTCACCCAAGAGTGTATTACTTTGTATACCACTAGCAGTAGTCAAATGCAACACGGAGTTGCTCCCTGAGCACAGTCTGACTTTTGCTGCCTTTGGAGGAACTTCTTGAGTTCAATGAGTCTTGCTACAACGAGCCCTGAGTTGAAGAACTCATCTAGCTAAAAAGATTTTCAACATGGTTCTACCAAGAATAAAACCTGGGGAAATCAAATAAATTTGATACTAAGCTCTGCTGCAGCTGTTAAGCATCCCAGACCCTCTCATTTATCCTTCCTTGCCAAGCTAGGCAACAAAAATCACATTTACAGTTCCTTTCGTGTTGTACACGTGACATGGGTTTGCAGTTTAACAAGATTAGTTTTCCCTGTAATCCTCTTAAAATATCTTTCCTTTGATTGTCTTTTCATCTTTTGGTGTTCTGGAACTTGGATTAATGGGATTGAGATTTATTCCACAAGTCCTTTTTGATAAGCTGCTTTCAGGAATTACTTGCCTACAAACACATTTAATATGGAAAAAGCATTTTACTGGCAGCTGAATTATGCAGTGTTGTACCAAACACTATAAAGCCTGTATATGTACTTGCAGTATGGATGTTTGCAGATAGTACTGGACGAGGTGAATAAAACAAGATAGACTCTCATCTTGGAGTGTCTAAAATCTCTCATGTGGCTGCTCGAGGTTGATTTGCAGAGCTTTGGCTGTACATTTGCCAATTAGCTGACAAATTGACTACGTGCCTTTTCTTGTTCTCATCACATTTCAAGCACCATCCAGTCAGCTTGATGTGGTCCCCTTGGCACTGAATCCCTCTTTAGCTGGTAGAAGCTTGACACTGAAGTAACAGCGTGTTTGCTGAAACACTGATGTGACACTAACACTTTGTACAAGTCAGAGTGACTGAATGGCTCTGTCTGCTGCCTTGGCACAACCAGTGTGCATTTTATAAACAGGAAAACCCAAAGTGTGGAGCAATTATCAGAGTCATAGAGTCACAGAAAGGTTTGGGTTGGAAAATTGCATGGTTTTAGGCTAGGCAGAGCTGCCTATTGCAGCTGTTCAGCTCCTGTGTTTATCCCAAAAGGCTCCCCTGCCGATGTAGAGCCAGCATATGGCTTTGTGCCTTCCCCTGCCTGTCCCCCTACCTCTCAGATTTTTACTCCATTTCAATCCCATCTCTTTAGTTGGTCTTACTCTAGTGACAGACGTCCCTACCGTCCCCAGGAGGTGCAGGGAGGGGGTCACGGCTGCAGAACATTTCTGAATCACAGGGTGGCTCCCCCTGCCATACAGCAGCGTGGGCAGGGATGAAACGCTGTGCTCAGCTGGCCTTTTGATCATGAATAGGTGGATGCACAGTGAGCACAGGGCACTGGAAACCCCTTCCATGTGTACTCAGAGACTCCGTGTTGGAACTGGGAGTGCTTTGAGGTCCCTTCCACCCGAAACCATTCTGTGACTCCTTGCCCATGCCTGGTGAAGGGCACTTGCTTTCTAGAGCTCTGCAATTAGTCCTAGAGTTTATTCACCTCCATTTTCGGTATCAACAGGAGCACGGAGAAGTGGCCTTGGGGCACGGGTTGATACTGAAAATGCCAGCAAATAAACTCTAAGACTAATTTTTGAGTTTTAGAAAGCAAACGTCATTATCAGACCTGGGCAGCATGAGGCAGTGATCCCATCAGTCGTGTGCAATGAAACCAAAGCTGGGGACAGCACCATTTCCCACTTGCGTGAGGGTAGATTTCCCCAGAAATCTTATGTTAGAAGGTCTGTTTTTTAATGTTATTAGGAGCTTTACAACAGCCAAATCTCTTGCCAGTTTGCAGCTCTGGAGCCAGCTGCAGAGTTGACCTTGTTTAGAGACAAACGCTGCACACAGAGGCGATGCAGGAGCACGGGGACACAAGACACAATCATCTCCAAGCGGGTTGGAACTGGGAGGGCTTTGAGGGTCCCTTCCAACCCAGCCCGTGCTGTGGTTCGGGGATGGCTCCCTCAGGCCGCCCCTCGCTCTCCAGCACCAGGCCCTGGGAGCCCATTTCCCGGCATTTTCGGCCTCAGAGGGCGAAGGGGCGGGGCGAGCGCGCGGCGCCGTGAAATGGCGGCTCGGCCCGCCCCGCGGTGGGCGTGACCGGAAGCTCGTGACCGGGGGCGCCCTAATATGGCGGTGGGCGGGGCTCTGGCGTGACAGCCGCTATAAAAGGCCACGCGGGTGGGTTGCGGCCTCTTTGCTCCGCGTGGCTGAGGTGAGTGCGGGTCCGGGCTCGGTTCGCGGCTGCGGGGCCTCCTCTGTCTCCCCGCTCTAGGCCTCCAGTGGCCGCTTCCCTCCGCCTCCTCTCCCTTTCCGACCTCTGCGGCCCCGATACTAGAAGGCCCAAGCCTTTGGCTAGGTGGGAATGAGCCCTTAAATAACTGACTGGTTTGGTTGCTTCTGCAGTGTCCCTGGAGGCTGGGCAGATGTGACCGTGGAGCTGGCAGCAGAGGGTTTTACACCTGCAGAAGCCTGGCAGCGAGGCCCTTTGTGCCTCCTCTCCTGTTGGCTGCAGTTGCCACAGGGTGAGGAGGGTTTGCAGCTCCGTGCCCCTGGCTGGTGGCCGTGGCCACACTGGAGACACGTGTGCCCTCTGCTGCAGCGTGGGGCAGAGCTGGGCTGGATACAGAAGGGCCTGTGGAGGTGGAGCTGCCTCTGGATCATCCTGCCCTGCCCCATGCTGGAAGCTGTGTGGCTCTGTTCATGGCGTGGCTGCGCAGGGTTTGTGGCCGAGCTGTTCCCTCTGGGCTCTGGTGGTTGTATGGTATTTACTGCTGCACGTGTGACCTCCTTCCTTCACGTTTGGAAAGCAGGAGACTCGCATGGCCATAAAGAGTGGGCCTACAGAAGTGCATCACCTTCTATCTGCCTGCTTTGTCTGTTCTGTCTGGATTAGCTCTCCTGTGCTCTGCTGCAGAAGCCCCATACATTGTGTTTTTTCTTTAAGCTTCTGCAGCGTTTCCACTGTTCCATGTGCCTGTTAAGCATGCCAACCAGCAAGCCCTTTAGGAAGGACTTGCATGAATTCACTTCTTGCCTGTGGCCAGAGGTGAGAGCGGCACGGCTGCTGTGGTGTGTGCCCCATGGCACTTGCTGGTGTAAGTGATGACTTGACTTTTTTCCCCATCAGAGCGACAGTGTTGATTTCTCACTGTTCAAGCCAGATCATGTCTGATGCACCAGCAGGAAAGTGCTGCTGTGTCTCCCACCCGGGTATGGCCTAGTACCAACTGCTGTCTTTGTTTTTACTCCTAGGGCTCAGCAAAGGAGGTGTAGGGCCTCTGGGAGACCTGATGGCTGTAGTCGGCGATCACAAAATGTGTAGCAAGGGCAGCTGCCCGGTTTGTTCCACCGTGCCTGGACCTCTAGCAAGTAAGACTGATAAGCCCTTAAAGGAACTGTTTTTCACTGCTTTAAATGGAATAAAAGAGAGACAATACCTTTCACTGATGACGTTGCTTCCAAAAGTTTTTGTCACTGGAGAGGCTTGAGCAACTTGTAGATTGGAGCATTAGCCTGGATATTGTAGATATTTTGTTCATGCAGAGGCATTGTGACAAGGCCATTTTTGCCTCCTGTTGCTTTTACTCCAGTGTGTATGACATGGCAGATGTAGTAAGTGAACAGGAAAACAGCAGGGCAGGAATCTCCAAGCTGCACTAGTGCTGGGTGAGCTGGGAGCAGGATGGTGGTTTACAACTGTCCCATTTCCCTGGTGCCTTGTATTCAGAGAGCTCCTTGTAAGGAACACCCCACCTGGAGGCAGAGACGGGTGATCTGCTCAGAGCAGCTGCCCCAGAAAGGCTCAGGGAGCCTTCCTGACTGAAGTGTCTCTGGAAAGGAGATGCTGTTTGAGTCTTTTCTTTCCTACCCCTTGCTGGCTACCTTGAGGAAGTG
>WAAB01009846.1:113888-158366 GCA_013389865.1 Piaya cayana | reverse complement strand
GGAGCCCATTTCCCGGCATTTTCGGCCTCAGAGGGCGAAGGGGCGGGGCGAGCGCGCGGCGCCGTGAAATGGCGGCTCGGCCCGCCCCGCGGTGGGCGTGACCGGAAGCTCGTGACCGGGGGCGCCCTAATATGGCGGTGGGCGGGGCTCTGGCGTGACAGCCGCTATAAAAGGCCACGCGGGTGGGTTGCGGCCTCTTTGCTCCGCGTGGCTGAGGTGAGTGCGGGTCCGGGCTCGGTTCGCGGCTGCGGGGCCTCCTCTGTCTCCCCGCTCTAGGCCTCCAGTGGCCGCTTCCCTCCGCCTCCTCTCCCTTTCCGACCTCTGCGGCCCCGATACTAGAAGGCCCAAGCCTTTGGCTAGGTGGGAATGAGCCCTTAAATAACTGACTGGTTTGGTTGCTTCTGCAGTGTCCCTGGAGGCTGGGCAGATGTGACCGTGGAGCTGGCAGCAGAGGGTTTTACACCTGCAGAAGCCTGGTAGCGAGGCCCTTTGTGCCTCCTCTCACTCCTGTTGGCTGCAGTTGCCACAGGGTGAGGAGGGTTTACAGCTCCGTGCCCCTGGCTGGTGGCCGTGGCCGCGCTGGAGACACGTGTGCCCTCTGCTGCAGCGTGGGGCAGAGCTGGGCTGGGTGCAGAAGGGCCTGTGGAGGTGGGGCTGCCTCTGGTTCATCCTGCCCTGCCCCATGCTGGAAGCTGTGCGGCTGTGTTCATGGCGTGGCTGCGCAGGGTTTGTGGCCGAGCTGTTCCCTCTGGGCTCTGGTGGTTGTATGGTATTTACTGCTGCACGTGTGACCTCCTTCCTTCACGTTTGGAAAGCAGGAGACTCGCATGGCCATAAAGAGTGGGCCTACAGAAGTGCATCACCTTCTATCTGCCTGCTTTGTTCTGTCTGGATTAGCTCTCCTGTGCTCTGTTGCAGAAGCCCCATACATTGTGTTTTTTCTTTAAGCTTCTGCAGCGTTTCCACTGTTCCATGTGCCTGTTAAGCATGCCAACCAGCAAGCCCTTTAGGAAGGACTTGCATGAATTCACTTCTTGCCTGTGGCCAGAGGTGAGAGCGGCACGGCTGCTGTGGTGTGCGCCCCATGGCACTTGCTGGTGTAAGTGATGACTTGACTTTTTTCCCCATCAGAGCGACAGTGTTGATTTCTCACTGTTCAAGCCAGATCATGTCTGATGCACCAGCAGGAAAGTGCTGCTGTGTCTCCCACCCGGGTATGGCCTAGTACCAACTGCTGTCTTTGTTTTTACTCCTAGGGCTCAGCAAAGGAGGTGTAGGGCCTCTGGGAGACCTGATGGCTGTAGTCGGCGATCACAAAATGTGTAGCAAGGGCAGCTGCCCGGTTTGTTCCACCGTGCCTGGACCTCTAGCAAGTAAGACTGGTAAGCCCTTAAAGGAACTGTTTTTCACTGCTTTAAATGGAATAAAAGAGAGACAATACCTTTCACTGATGACGTTGCTTCCAAAAGTTTTTGTCACTGGAGAGGCTTGAGCAACTTGTAGATTGGAGCATTAGCCTGGATATTGTAGATATTTTGTTCATGCAGAGGCATTGTGACAAGGCCCTTTGTGCCTCCTGTTGCTTTTACTCCAGTGTGTATGACATGGCAGATGTAGTAAGTGAACAGGAAAACAGCAGGGCAGGAATCTCCAAGCTGCACTAGTGCTGGGTGAGCTGGGAGCAGGATGGTGGTTTACAACTGTCCCATTTCCCTGGTGCCTTGTATTCAGAGAGCTCCTTGTAAGGAACACCCCACCTGGAGGCAGAGACAGGTGGGTGATCTGCTCAGAGCAGCTGCCCCAGAAAGGCACAGGGAGCCTTCCTGACTGAAGTGTCTCTGGAAAGGAGATGCTGTTTGAGTCTTTTCTTTCCTACCCCTTGCTGGCTACCTTGAGGAAGTGTTAGATGAGTGTTGAGTGGTGGCCATAAATGGCTCTGCCACTTCCTCTGCCATTAGCAGTGTGACACGGCTGCTGTGGGTGTGCAAGCACATAACCCCTGGGCTTGCTGGTGTAAGTGATGACTTGACTTTTTTCCCCATCAGAGCGACAGTGTTGATTTCTCACTGTTCAAGCCAGATCATGTCTGATGCACCAGCAGGAAAGTGCTGCTGTGTCCCCAGCCCTGTCAGGTCCTGCTGCTCACTGTTCTCTTTGGTTTTACTCCCAGGGATCCTCAAAGGCAGAGTGGAGGTGTTGGGCCTCTGGGAGACCTGATGCGATGGCTGTAGCTGGTGGTGATGGATCATGTCATGAGGGCTGTTGCCTGATTTGCTCCACCATGCCTGGACTTCTAGCAAGTAGGAATAGTAAGTCCTTAAAGGAACTGTTTAGCACTACTTAAAACTAAATATGGGAGTGTGGGAGGCGTAATGCTTTTCTGCGAGGAAGTTGCTTCCAGGAGTCTTGACCAATGGTAGATTTGAGCATTGGCTTAGTGTCCACAAGTAAGTGGCTTTGCCACTTCCTCTGCCATTAGTTCACTTGGTCCCTATGGATCTCTGGGCAGAGGTGGGAGTGTGACACGGCTGCTGTGGGTGTGCAAGCACATAACCACTGGGCTTGCTGGTGTAAGTGATGACTTGACTTTTTTCCCCATCAGAGCGACAGTGTTGATTTCTCACTGTTCAAGCCAGATCATGTCTGATGCACCAGCAGGAAAGTGCTGCTGTGTCCCCAGCCCTGTCAGGTCCTGCTGCTCACTGTTCTCTTTGGTTTTACTCCCAGGGATCCTCAAAGGCAGAGTGGAGGTGTTGGGCCTCTGGGAGACCTGATGCGATGGCTGTAGCTGGTGGTGATGGATCATGTCATGAGGGCTGTTGCCTGATTTGCTCCACCATATGAGCCTTTCTGGCAGGTAAGGTTTTGATCCACCTGTGTTCAGTAGTAAAAATGACCTTTGTGCACAGGAGCTGCTTCTGCAATGCTTTGAGAGGTTAGTTTCCCTAGAGATTTGACAGATGTATAGATTAGGGCACCGCAGCAGGATCCCTTTTCAGTGTTGGACCCATATATCAACACCTGTTGAAATGCTCAAGTTTCCATCTCTTCTGCATAGTGTAATACCTTGTTATGCACAGGAAAATGTTTCAAATATATAAATGAGATGCGATGGCCTTTAAGGTTGTGCTGAAGAGCAGCTGTCATGATTGCTTCAGACTTTTCCCCAGTGCTGTGCTGATGTAAACTTCTATTTTAGCCAGATTGATCCCACAAGTTTGAGGTGCTGCAGTTCCTTGTGGCTTTGTTGAGGCTTCATGCTGCACCTCTAGTGCAAGGAAGCTGCATATGTGCTGTGTGCTTGGAGGGTGGCACTGGGGGGTGCTGTCTGCACATAGCACAGTAACACTGATTGTATAACACTGACACGTGTAAAAGACTTAAGATAAAAAGTGAAAGAATCCTTGCTCTCAAAAGATCTCAAGTAAATGGCAGAGCGCTGGCAGGTTTCAGTTTGACTGTAAAGGGCATAGGCACAACTTTTTGGTTTGCCCCATTTGAGCAGTGTTTAGCTGATGGCTCTTGCAGAGTCAAGGAGGTTTACTTGATCTTTTGTCTCCCCCCCTTTTTTTATTAAGAAGTTCAGGAATATGATCTTTTTTGAGAACTTGACTGTTTGATAAGGATAAGTTTTTGCTGTTGCAAAGGAANCACCTGTGTTCAGTAGTAAAAATGACCTTTGTGCACAGGAGCTGCTTCTGCAATGCTTTGAGAGGTTAGTTTCCCTAGAGATTTGACAGATGTATAGATTAGGGCACCGCAGCAGGATCCCTTTTCAGTGTTGGACCCATATATCAACACCTGTTGAAATGCTCCAGTTTCCATCTCTTCTGCAGGATGTAATACCTTGTTATGCACAGGAAAATGTTTCAAATATATAAATGAAACGCGATGACCTTTAATGTTGTGCTGAAGAGCAGCTGTCATGATTGCTTCAGACTTTTCCCCAGTGCTGTGCTGATGTAAACTTCTATTTTAGCCAGATTGATCCCACAAGTTTGAGGTGCTGCAGTTCCTTGTGGCTTTGTTGAGGCTTCATGCTGCACCTCTAGTGCAAGGAAGCTGCATATGTGCTGTGTGCTTGGAGGGTGGCACTGGGGGGTGCTGTCTGCACATAGCACAGTAACACTGATTGTATAACACTGACGCGTGTAAAAGACTAAGATTAAAAGTGAAAGAATTCTTGCTCTCAAAAGACCTCAAGTAAATGGCAGAGTGCTGACAGGTTTCAGTTTGACTTTAAAGGGCATAGGCACAACTTTTTGGTTTGCCCCATTTGAGCAGTGTTTAGCTGATGGCTCTTGCAGAGTCAAGGAGGTTTACTTGATCTTTTGTCTCCCCCCCCTTTTTTAATTAAGTTCAGGAATATGATCTTTTTTGAGAACTTGGCTGTTTGATAAGGATTTCACTAATGATCTAGAAAGTGTTCTTGACAGAACTTCATTGGATAAACAGCTACAATACATCCTATTTAGAGTGTCTGGCAGGGCAGAAGTTTTTGCTGTTGCAAAGGAACCCTTGCTGTCTAACAGAGTTTGAGGGGGGATTTGAAACCTTTTGCTGTTTGTGGTTGAGTGGACTGACAGAATGTTGGCTGTTTTCTTGACAGGTTGAGATGTCAGAAGTTGTCGTGGGACCTGCTGTGATTTCAGTCTGCCTAGCAGAGAGCTGTCTGCTGCTAATGATCTTCCTCTCTGTGCTGCTGCCTTTCACATCAACCTGCAGCAGCTCTGGTCTTCTCAGAGCTAGCAGAAGTAATAAATTGGTGTCCTGCCAACATACAAGACTGAGGGTGTTGTATTTTTCTTTCTATTGGTATGAGGCATTTAACTGTAATGGATTCTGCATGTTTAATGTAATTGGATGATTTTGTCTGCAAGGCTGTTATTCACCCTCTAACAGCTAATGTTATCTTGCCACAGTCCTTAACAGTAAGGAAGCCTCTTAGAGACTACTTGTCAAGTATAGCAGGATGGCCGCCTGTGTAGGGAGAGGTGGATCCAGATTTTGGCTCTCCCCTGTTGTCCAGAGAGCTTTACTAGCTCTCAGTGGCAGCCTGTAACATGGGGAAGGGCCATCTTGTATGCTGCAGTGCAGTCTGCATTTCTGTACTGTTTAGAGGCTATTTTTAATAAAATCTGAGTACTGAGTGAAGTCATCTGGTTACTGAAATTCTCTTTACATGCACTTAACTGCCAATTTCTGGATCTCCTAATTGTTTTGAGGAGTTGTATGACAGACAGCACTTCTGTGTTTAGCGATTGCTTACATGGAGTTGCCTGCTGCCTTGAGCAAGGGGAAAGCAGCTTGGTCTCCTGGCAGTTCAACTTCATATACCGCAATGTAAAAGTGTTTGGCTGAGACCTGTGTNTTTAATGTAATTGGATGATTTTGTATGTAAAAGTGCTTGGCTGAGACCTGTGGCTGTGTGGCAGGACACTGCACTGGGTCAGAGTTCTGTGTGCATCGTGGCTCAGTGCTAAAGGTCGGCAACAGGCCTATCTGCTGGGGCAAAAGGAAATATGGAATTTGTACTTTGCTTCTGTTTGGTTGAGGGCTCTCCCTCAGCTTCTCCACTAGATTCTATGTAGAACACACATTGGTGGGCATTTTAGCTGGGCTGGTGAAAGGTGTGAATTTTTATGTTCCCAGGTGGTCACTGTCTTTGCAAATTTTGTACATGAGTCTTGTAGAAAAGTGATGGCTGCCTGGGAAGGAAGTGAAGCTTTTGACATCTCCCTTGTGCAGTGTGTTCACTAGGAGTCACTGCTGCTGGCTAGAGAAACTTAAATGACAGATGTTCATTCAGGTCCTGCAGGCTTCCCCTGGATGCTGTTTGGCAAAACTCCAAGCTTGCTGAGCAGGAAAATGAAATGTGAATTAAACATGTGCTGAAGCAGGCAGGCACTAAGAGAGAGGAAGGCTTTTCTCATACCCATTTTCTTTACTACCTCTGGTATTAAGAGCCCTAAAATGCATTGCTACCTGTTCCTCTGACTTCCATAAGCTGGATCAATTGACTCTATACCCATGGCCTCATTGTGGGTGAAAAATGCGTGAGTGCATCTGTGTGTTGTGACCTCTGCTCCTGCAGAGGGGTTGGATGGTGGCGAATCTGTTCTTCAGGGAGGGAGAATGCATTCTCCATCTGCTGTGCCCATTAGCCTGGTAGTTGTGAGCGGTGTCTGCACGATGCACAAGCAGCCCTTGACACGTCTCATCCAAGTTCTGGTCTGGTAGTGTTTGTACACCCCACTGGCAATGCAAATGAAGCAAATAACCCCTTCAGACCAAGCTGACGTGAAGAATTGGGATATATATTAATGTGCAGAGCCTCAGCAGCTTCAGAGTTGATGCTCTGGGCCTAAGGGTGGAAGCAGGGGTTTCCCATGTGCTGCTGCTGGGAAGTAGCACAGGAGGCCCGCATTAGGGATAGAGTTGAAAACCAATCACCAGATCCCCTGCAGCCTCATGAGGTTCCTTAGCAGCTTGTGGAAGCACTAGCTGATGGGTCAAATATGCAAGTGAGGCTCCTGCCAGGGCTGCAGTGAGCTGGCTGGTCTAATGCTGACGATACAGCCATAAGTAGCTGAAGGGCTAAAGGGAAGTGTGGATAACTGACAGAGGAAACATTTAAGAAATTATTTCTTGTGGTGTTTAAAGTATTGCAGTGTTATTTTTACTGCCTAATAGCAACAGCCTAATTAGTACTTTAATGGATTGGAAGTTATTTACAGCAAGTTATTTACAAGTTTAGAGGGTATTTCTGCTACTTGAAAGCATAAATAAAAGTTTTGGGAGGGGATTTGGTATGTGAGGTGATACTGGCTGTTGACATGTCTTTTTACATGGAAACAGCAATGATGGAAAATTAGCTATTAATCAGCATTTAAAGCAGTCTTCTGGGTAGGGATTTTTCTCATTCAATTAATGTAAGCAGCATAATCTCTTGAAACAACGTATTGGTGAGGGATCAGAACTGCTGCTAATGTAATTACTTTCATAATCTAATGGGCATACCTACCAGCCAGCATAGTCGGGGAGCAGAGTGTGCTCGTCCAGTCGGAGCTCTGAGCACGGATGTAGCTGTGAAGTAGTTTGGCAACTGTGAAAAGTTGGTAACTGATCACAGCAGCAAGAAAGTGTAGGTGGAAATATTGACCTTTGTCATCTTTTGGACAAGCAGTGTTGCTGTTGATTTGCGTCATGTTCTGGGAAGCTGGGGTGAAATGTTTGTGCTTCTTGCTGAATTACAGTGAACAAGCAGAGCATCCCTTGTGATAGCCTCGCAGAAGGGGTTGGATGAGCTGGCAGGCAGCTCTCCTGTGGCCTTCACGTATCTGTAGAAATCGGCTCCAAGAAATCAGATCACTTGGTTGGCTACTTTCCTTCTATGCTTTTACAGACTTGGCTGTGACAATGGAAAGTAGAATCAGAGACTCTAAACCAAACATTTTTTTTTTCTTTTCTCTTTTTCTTCTGTCCTGCATACTGATAACTCTGCTGGTTTCCTATTGCTGGAATGGATAGGAATCCGAGTCCTGCATAAGGGACATAAAGTATGAGGGGCTGTACAAACACTGAACAAAGAAAATAGTGCTATCCTAATGTGTTCGCCATGTACATGTATAAACAGATCATGGATGGCTAGAGGCAAAGTGGTGAACACTTAGGAACAGGGTAAAATTTCCTATTAAAAAACCCAGTAGATCCTATCCAGGCTACATTTTTTTTTTAATGGGAAGGTTATGGCAAAATGGAGTTTAAGAAGGTATTAGGCAGCTTTCCCCATTCCACAGGTGGGTGGATCAGCCTGTGGTGCAGGCAGGGACACTGATTAACTATCCAGAGTGAAAGTGAGAGTAAGCTGCTCTTTGTCCTTTGGAAGGGACTTCCCATCTGTGACATCCTCCTGCCCCTCAGAATTCACAAAGCGAGCAGGAGAGTCTCTGGGAACTGGGTCAGTGGCAGCTCTAGCACAGTGCGACTTAATTAAGTGAAGGAAAATGAGCGAGAGGGCAAGAACCCCACGTGAGGAGCAGGCAAAGCAGCTGGGGTTGAACAAGCAGACAATGTCACGTTTCACCTGCCCTCGTGAGCTGCCTCTTGATCTTCCCTGCAGGCTGGAAGACACAATTTCCACTGCCAAGGACAGCCCTGCCAGCTGTTCTGCTCCTGAACCTCTTGTAAAATGGACGAGCCACATTGCCTTGCTGTAAAGCACACTGCCTTGGCTCCAGTATTCCTCACAGGACCAACAGTTGTACTTTTAGACTCGGCAAATGCCTTGCAAGAAATCACACATTGATTTTTGAAGCTAATTTTCATTCAATCAGGGCGTTTTTTGCTCAGAATACTGTGAATGTGTTCCTTCTACCCCAACAATTGTTGGTAGGGGGACTTGGAGCATGGAAGCATGGGTTCTGGAAACAGAATCACCTGGGAGATATTCTCTGTTACTGCCTCTCAGTTAACTGCGCAAGAGCTGCACAAGCTTCTGGTTTGTGTTGACTAATTAGCTGAGTAATGCAATCTCTTTTTGAATGTACTTCCTGTTCTAGATCAAGAATGAGACATAGTTGATTAAATGACTTACCCGCAGTGGTCACGGTGAGTGACTCATGGGCAGAGGCAGGAATTAACACCTGGTGTGGTTAAATTCCTGCTTCCTAGACCCCATGGCCTCTCATTTCTAGTGCTCTCCTCTTTCTTACCTCTCCTGGCCTTTTTGCCTCTGGCTCACTGGTGATTTGTTACAAGTGTGATTTCCAGGGTGACAATATCTGCCAAGAAAATGAAACATCTCTCTTCTGCTATAGACATTTACAGAAAGACAAAGAATATCAAGTTCCTTTTATTTCTTATTTTCATTGGAACATTTTACCATGTTATGCCTGAGCTGGTGTGTTGCCAGGTCTCTTCTGCTCCCATGGCTCAAGCATTACACATGATGAAGATGTTAGCCTGTTCTCTAATATAATTTTGTTTTTCTAGGAGCATCTTGGCTGCAGCTTCCCTGAAGTGGGAACGTTCTGCCCATACCCACTGTTGGTGCAACAGCACAATCAGTCACCAAAAAAATCAGTGGGTGGGTTTTATAAATCCCAGTACAGTGTTCAGGAAGGTATAACATCTGTCGTGATCAATATTTTAGAGCAAGTCTGTTTGATAAGAAGTTACAGTACAGTCTTTAGCTTCCTACTGAATCGCTACATAATTCACAGGAGCGGCTCTAATCACTTTAAGCTTCTTGCATTTGAAAGTAAGCAGAAAATTCAGAGTGATTCTGTTGGGAGGCAGGATAGCCAGCTGGATTCTGTTTCTCACAAGATGCTGTACTGGGAGTGAAGGTTTTGGAGCTTTTAAATGTTTTGTAAAGAGTTTTCTAGTTGTTTTGGTTTTTTAGTTTTTTTTTTTTGACTTGAAGTATATCCTAGTGATAGGACAAGGGGCAGAGGAGTCAAATCTGGCAAAAATAATGGTCTTTTTCATCACTGTTTTTCGATGATGACCTTTATGTTGATTTGGCTGCTCAGTGCTAGACTGTCCCCTTTAGTCGAGAAAGGCTGCGAAGGTGACAGCACTGGGTGCGTGGGCATAAAATCATACAGTAGTTTGGGGTTGAAGGGACCTTAAAGATCATCCAGTCCCACTCCTGCCATGGGCAGGGACACCTCCCACTGGATCAGGGGCTCCCAGCCCCATCCAACCTGGCCTTGAACCCCTCCAGGGATGGGGCAGCCACCCCTGCTCTGGGAAACCTGTTCCAGGGCCTCATTGCCCTCACGGTGAAGAAATTCTTCCTTATGTCTAGTCTCAATCTGCTCCTCTCCAGTTTATACCCGTTCAGCCTTATCCTATCACCCCAAGGCTTTGTCAACAGCCCCTCCCCAGCTCTCTTGTAGCCCCTTCAGGTGCTGGAAGGTCTCTCTAAGGTCTCCTCGGAGCCTTCTCTTCTCCAGGCTTAACAACCCCAACTCTCTCAGCCTGTCCTGGGATGGGAGGTTCCCCAGCCCTCGGATCATCCTTGTAGCCTCCTCTGGGCCCTCTCCCCCAGCTCCGTCTCCCTGCCTCTCGGGTCCCAGCCCGGGGCCAGGCGGTGGCCCTGCAGCTCCAGGCGGCTCGGTCCCTCCTCCAGGGCGTGTCGGGCCGGGCCATGTCGCTGCGGGCCGCGGGGCCCCTGCTGGCTCCTCTGCCCCTGCTGGCTCCTCTGCCCCTGCTGGCTCCTCTGCCCCTGCTGGCTCCTCTGCCCCTGCTGGCTCCTCTGCCCCTGCTGGCTCTGCCCCTGCTGGCGGCCGCCGGCTGCGCCCCCCGCGGCCTCTGCTGCCCCGGCCGCCTCCCCGCCTGCCGCAGCACGGGCTGGAGGCCCGACGGCTCCCGCGGGCCCTGCTACTGCGACCGGGACTGTGTCCGAGCCCTCGACTGCTGCCACGACTACAGCCGCACCTGCCCAGGTGAGCGGCGCCGGCCCTAGGCGGGCGGGCATNGATGGATGGATGCTACGGGTAATTCCACAAACTGGGCTGTGGTTTTTGGAGATGCTGAGATCCCCTGGAGCAGGTTAGGATGCTGTGTGCTTGTACAGGACAGACGTGTGGAACAGGACATTCCCCAGCTCAGTTGGGATCCCTTGATCTGGTCCTCAATGATGCTGAGGTCCCTGGGGCAGGTCAGGATGTTGTGTACTTGTATGGGATGGAAATGTGAAACGAGACATAGCCTGACCCAGTCAGAATTCCCCCATCCCTTTGCCTCTTGGGGATTGAGTTACTGTGGATCTGCTGCTAAAGTTAATCTGCAGATCCCTGCAAAAGGCATCGACAGCTGCAGCTCCAGTGTTTGATCCGGTGGGAGCCTCTGCCCCAGAGCTGGTGCCACTGAGTGCTGGGTCCCTGGGTGCTGTGGCCTTGCCTCTCCCTCCATAAGCATCTTCTGCTCAAGGGCCGATGTGAATTAAAGAGAGAAGTTATTTTAGTGAGCGATGTGATCTCATAGTCCCTTTCCACAAACAGCATCCTCGTGGAGTCCTCGGCTCACTGAATGCCTTTTTTTAACCTGCATATGGTTAGCAGAGCTTTGCTGTGGGCAGATGGTCAGACATCCCCAGGATTTAATTGCCTTTTTCCTTTCGACTGAGAGCTGGAAAATTAGAAAATTAGTTCATTCCAAAGTGACTTAAGCTCTGTGTGTGAATGCAGGCAGGCTGGTGGGTCTGGAGACCAACAGCTCCTGCGTGCAGCAGAGAGCAGCAAGCGTGAAAATGCTTCCCAGGGGATCCCACAAACCTGCCTCACCCCACATCTGCAGGGAGGACGCCCCTCGGCTGTGCCAGTGTTGGTGCTGGGTACCCCGGTGCCACTGATGCTTGAGCTCAGCTGAGCTGTTGGGTGCTCCTTCTGTGTCCGTGTGTCTGAATCCTGTTGCTCATGGCACTTACCCAGAATAACTGGGATAGGCAGGAGCCTTTTGTGTCTGTTCTTCATACTACAGGAAAGTAATGAGAAAAATGCGTTTGAAGGCCCGTTAGGCAGCAGGGCAGCTCCCAGCCCGGTGCCATCCTGTGGCTCCCTGAGGAACAGCAGCAGAAGCTTCCAGTTCCAAGAGTTTACATGAGATACAGAAAAGGATTATAGCGTTGGGTGGCTTGCAATCCAGTATACTGGGTATTTTTGGCTCCTTGCTGTATATATGAAATGTCTCAATTATTTAGATAATTGATTTAATTCTTAATCTTCAAATAGGTTTAAAAAGCTGTTTGTGGTGTCTTTAGACAAAGAAGAAAAGCAATAGCATTTGAAAGATATTCCTAACGTTTCTGAAGACAAGGGCAGTTTCAAATGATATTAATGCAGTAATTAGGGGTTATCTGTATTCTGTTGGGGAATAAATTGAGGTATCAAGCTTGAGCTGCTCAGAAAGGCTGGGATTCACTACAGCATTTAGCAACTTGCCTCCCAAAGAATTCAGTGGGACTCAGGCCTTTGAATGCCTCTGTAGTTCGGTGTGCAAATGTCTGTTACTGTAAGGTGCTGCACGTGGTGGCTTTTAATGGATTTGAATGGTCTCACCTGCATCTTTAAATTGAGCAGATTAGTAGTGGAGCTGAATTGTGAACTGAGGAATTCCTTGTGCCTGAGCACACGGCTCAGATGTTTCTATCCTTCTCTTACCACTCAGTTTGACCTTGTCTACTTCTAACGCTTTTCCCAATTCATCTGGTGCAGTTCCCAGTTTGCAGGGGAGTCTTGTGATGGTGTAGGTAGAGGGAGGTGACAAGATCCATATGCACTATCCTGTCTGGAGCTTCTGGCTGGGTAATTTTCTGGGAGCAGAGCTGCTGGGAAGTGCCCAGCACAGTTGTGGGATAAGGAAGGTGTATGGAAGGTGTACTCAGCTGTCCCAAAAAGTGTTTTCCTGGAGAAGACATGTCACTGCCATCATTTCTGTAACTTCCCACATGCCCATTTGTTACTCTTCTTCCAGCCATTCCTTGTGTGGTGTCTGAGTGGAGTGTCTGGAGTGGCTGTGCAGAACCTTGCAAGAGAACATATCGTGTTCGGAGAAGGCACATCATCCAGGAGCCCAGGAACGGAGGAGAGGAGTGTCCTCCTCTGGAGGAGAGGGCTGGCTGTGTGGAGTACCGGACTCAGCAAGGAACAGAGTGCACACAATCCCTGAGTAAGTTCCTGAAGATCTAAGTGTATAGGCAATCACGGGAAGGACTCTTGTTTGGGTCAGCAGAGCTGTTTAATTTATTTTATAAGTCATCTACAGAAAGTCATGAAGGAGCAGTACCCATGAGAGGCAAGGTATGACTTCTCTGCAGTGAGACAGAGTGCAGGCAGAAGAAGCCTCCAAACAGTTTCTGGAGAAAAAGCCTTTCGGTTTGTTCAGATCAGCCTGTCATACCTTTACTGATTTTTACAAGAACTGCTTGTAATTTTTGCTGGTGTTTCTGGACCCAAATCTGTCCAGTCTGGATGTTGGCTACAACTGACTTTTTCAAACCTGTTGAAAGTTGGCATTAAGTGAATATTGCTTCCCCTCTCTGTCTTTTGTGTGTGCCTGATGCCTTAGGCTTACTCTGCCATAAGAAAATTCTCTTTTCAGTGAGGTGGCTGATGGTTGTGCATCATATGATAAAACAAAGTCAGATTTTTCTTTCTTTCCTATTGAAGATAAACCCGTATGACACGAAGGGCCCATCTTTACTGTTTTGCAGATGTTAACAGACTTAGTGCCATATTGCCACTTACGCTGTCTACTCTTTCTCCTTGGTATACGCAGTCCCAGCACTAATAACAACAGGAGGGTTTGGAAAAGCGAGGAAAAAAAGAGCTGCAGCCGATGGCAGTGAAAGAGCAGGGTAAGTTGGAGGCCTAGCACAGGGGCTCAGTCTTACTTTACCATCAATGTTTCTCTGGTTGCAGTTTTGGGCCCAGCTTTTTACTCATCAGAATGAGCATTTCCCAGGAGAAGGGTGGCTCTTCACTGGAGCAGGAGGCTGCTCTCCCCTCAGCAACAGCAGTATCTGCAGTGCATCTAAAGGTTGTGGGTCTGCCTTGATGTCAGGCCAGTATGAGACTGAAATTCAGCTGTTTGATTGTGGTATGGCTGTTGTGTAGTTGTGTGACCAAAAAGCCAAAGACCATTTTCTTCAGTTCTTCCTGGTGTGAAATCTGGTGCACTTTGCGCTTTTTAATGTAAATGGGTTAAATTCTCAGGGGTCAGAGTTTGCTGTCTTGTTGCATGGCAGCACATCCCTCTCCCATTTCAGCCTCCCTTGGCTGTAACGCTGCCTGTTCTCCCCTGCAGCACTGTTACACACCACAGGTACAGCCAGGGGTGTGCAGCAAGCTCTGCTGCATTTCACCTTCTGAGGCACAACCCTCTCTGTGTGCTGCCTGAGCTGGTGCCTCAGACACANCCCTCTCTGTTGTGGGGAGAGAGCCTCCGAGCTGGTGCCTCAGACACGGAGGAGCTTGGCATCAACTTTCCCAGTCCTCTTCTTTCACAGTTGAGGTCATCGCTAGCAGGGACACAGTCCTGATTAGAAGGGTTATCTCCTTGGGCTCTAATCTTGCTATTGAGCTGATATACTTGACTGTTTTGGTTGCAGATACTGTGTTGAATTCCAGCTTGTGGCCATCACGCCGGGGTGCTCGCAAAGCCACCACTCCTACACTCGCTGGATGCAGTATCTCAGGGAGGGCCACACTGTCTGTGTGGAGTGTCAGCACCCAGCTTTGGACTCCAGGAGTCAACACTGTTACGGGGATGGCAGTGGAAGCAGGAGGTAAGAATTTTAGCTTTTGTTTTCACATTGAATTTTTAATTCTCCCTTCATCTGCTTGTCTCAGTTTCATGATGTGCTGCATGCAGCTTTCCAGGGCACTCTACAAATATTAACTTCCATTCCATGAGTTTCTTGCAGAGATGAAATGACCTGGTAAAGCTCGTGTATTAAACCAGTGGCAGAGCCAGGACTGAAGCGTGGAAGTACTTGCACCTAGTCTAAAATCCCAGTGACTGTTAAGTGGCACAGTTGTGGAGTTTTTTTGTTTTAAAGACACTCTAGCCATGCTTCTAGGGTTAGCAGTCCTGTCTGATGTCAAGTAAACCCAAATCTATTTCTGATTTGTAAGCACTGGGGATTTTGTTTTCACAAGTTCCCCTTTATGAGTTCTTCTGGCGAGTGGCAGCTGGCTTAGAGACTTGGTGCTCTTGGAAGAAGATGGGAAAGCAGCTGCTGCCCTGAGAAGGAGGATGGTGGGAGGCCAAAGCTGATGGCAGAGCCTAGGACGCAGCATGCGTTGGGTGTGCTCAGGTCTGCTCGCAGGTATCTGGCTGTATACTCAGTTTGCCCTCATTTTTAATATTTGCCGGTGTAAATCTGCCAGGAGCCATGGGCAGTGCGTGGTGACCTCAGAGCAGAGGTGATGCCGCCTGGGTCTCTGGGGCAGCTGGCTGAGGCTGCGTGGGGACACACACACAGCTGCTGCTGTCCCACCCGCGCCGTGCCTGCTCTTTGCTTCTCACACTGTCAGTTTGGCAGCTTGTGCCAGCATTTAGCTCCCTGAGATATTGTTCCAAGAGTGACTCTCAGGAAGGAAAACATCTGACAGAGTTTAAAATAAACTCAGCAATGCTGGTATGTTTTGATGAGTATTTCCTAATTATCTTCTTGTGTCTAAGTGGAGTCTGGCTTATAAATGCTTCAAGTTAGAGAGAGATGCTTGTTATCTGTGCCTTCCACCTGTCTCCCACTCTGTAAAAGACACCAGTTCATTTTAACCAATTATGCAACTCAAGAGTTTTCCTCAAGTCCTTGATTTATGACAAGATCTGCAGCAATCAAATAAGGATAGCTAGGATAATCCTCATTAGGTTCTTTGCATTGGGTCCTTTCTTCAAGAAGGTTGTGAGATACACTAAGCAGAGCCTTGTGACAGGAAATTGATAAGTTACTTTTGGATTCTCTTCTGAATGATTTTATGATTGTGTTTCAGGAATCAGCTGTTGCACTGGCAGGCAGTAGGGAACCCTCGATGCAAGGGAACCTGGAAGAGAATTCGCCGGCTGGACACTTGTTCCTGTCCTTCTGTTCACAGCTTCTTGTTCATCTAGCTTCTCCTGACGGTCCCAGTGAGCGAGCACTGTGGTGGCTGGTCTGGTGCAAACATGTGGCTGCAGTGGTAACCACAACCAAAACAATAACTTCTCCTTGCCAGATGTGCTGCTTACTTTCAAGAAGTGGCTGGTGCACTGGGAATCAACAAAGCAAAATAAACTCATGTGCCTTCTATTCATGGTGATGGCACTTCTTGGTGGATCCTTCCTGCTTGTGCTTATATGTTTTCCTTTGACTTTCACCCTTCCTGGTCTTAAAATTTCATACAGATCCTCAGTCTTACAGAGGATTGATCTTGCATGCCTAGGATAATAGGCAAGCTTAGAAATGAGCCTGTTCTAATCTGTAAGAATAAAAGGTACCAGGGATAAATGGGCCCTTGGATTTCAGGTGTTAAGGAGCATCTCTGAGTTGCCCCAGAATGCAGTGCCGTGACTCGAAATGGGAAGCCATGCCAGGCGGGGTAGTTATAGCCTTGTGTATTCAACTGGAAAATATTTGAGATATTTTCTTTATATTCCAATGATTTATATTATTACTTTTCCATAAATGGAAATAAAGGAGACTGGAAACATTCTGCCAGTCTGTATCTATTTGATTAATCTGTGTAGTGCCTCTTTAGCACATGAACCTGCCTTATTTGTTCCAGCCAATCTTGCTGCTGAGTCCTCTGCTCGAGGGGTAAGTCAGTGCTGTCCAACTCCAGAACTACTCAGGACTTACAGATCCAGCACTGTGACCTACCACTGTGCAGAAGTGGATCTGGTATTTCTTTTAATATACACATACTTCCAAATCTACTTAAAATTACAGAAAGCCCTTGTGCGTCGTAGCCGAGTGCTGAGCATCTAGGTAATTAAATCTGTCAAAACCCAGGTGAGTAGCTGGCTGTGGCTCCAGAAGAGAGTCTTAGTGCTCAAGGCTGACTTTGATCTAGATTTGGATCATGAAACCCATCTGGCGACTGCGTTGAGCGTCTTTGATATTAAAGGGCACTGCACTTAGGGCTTGCGATGCGTAGAGGCGTGTGTAGTGCAGCAGTGAGAGGTCTGAAAGCACCTGTGGCCTCATGGCCAGTACAGTGTGGATTTGAGAGCGAGGCTCTGCTTTTTGTTTGTTACAAGATGTCACTGTGGATTAATGACTCACGGTGGGGTGATATCATACCAGATTAGCAAGATTTTAAGAAAAACAAACCCATAAAGCTTGTGCTTTGCTGTGACATAATCTGTAACTAAGCTGTGTCCTGCTCAGTGCTCACTGGTTTGTGGGCAGAGGGATGTGTTCCTCTGAGGGCTGGCTTGGGGATAAATAACTTGATCACATCATTTTGGTTTTTGCAATGAGGAATTTCTACCAAGCTGGAAGTCAGTTTCATTTCCTCGCTGGAGTTACGTAATCATAGTAGCATTTAGTCACTGGGAGGTTTCCTTTGTCCTGCAGAAGCCCCGTATTGGGTCACAGGACCATAAAGACGCAGCTGGTCATTTCAGGACCTGTTGGAAACAGAGAGTGTGTGTGCCAGAGTGAGCCTTTGCAGCAGAAGATGATGAAACTGTCAGCTCACTTTCACAGCAAACGAAGATTAATTTATGGTGTAGACACACACCGGATCCTGTCTGTTTCCCTCTAGAAATAATCATAATCCCAGTAATTTCTGAAACCTGGGTTTTGGGAAAGGTAAGACCATTGGAAATCCAAGGCAAAATATTCCCCAAAAATGGCTTTGTACAGTAAACAAGCGAGGCAGCATCACGTTGAGGAGAGGCTGTTCCCTGAAGATGACAGCTGTTCCCATGACAACACTAGAAACCTTTCACCATTGGGTATCGGCAGGAGAACATCTCCCACCGCAAGTGCACAAAGCCGGGAGCTTAGACCTCATCTCCCATAAATCATCCTGTTGGGTACCGATAATGAGGAGCCGCCAGTTGTGCACGTGCAGCTCCATCTTCCAAGCACCATCCTGGCTCCTGATGAAAGGAAAAGCAAATAAAGCTAAAGCACCGGTGACTTGAATTATGTAAAAGGAAAATTTAGCCCGACTGATGTTCCTACATTTCCCTCTGCTCTGGCTGAGGATCATGATTCTTAATGATGAAAAGCTGAGCAGAAATCCAGGCTGTTTTACAAACTGCTGAGGAGGCCACATGATTTTCTCTGTTGTAGGGAAATCTTTCATCATCATGAGATGGAGAGAGAGAGATGGAGAGAGAGGGAGGCCCTGGGGAATTCTGCTTTTCTTCACCCTAACCTTGCACTTCTTTTTTCTTTTGCTCAGTGGCCAGAAAAGTCAAGCACATACTGCTTGAATAGTAGGAGTTAGCAATGCTTCTCCATAAATGAGACCGGTCTGTTATCTTTAGCTTTTCAAACACTTTTTTTTTAATCTTTCATTTTGGGTATTTTGAGTATTTAAATATTAAGATCACTGACTTCTTTTTTTCTCTCTCTTTTTTTTTAACTAAAGTTTTTTTCTGAAGTACTTTCCAGTTATAAAATTAGTTGCTTGGTGATAGTCGTGATACTGCAAGTGGAGGAGTAGAGGTGAGAAAGGAGAGGAGAGTCTGAACTAGCAGAGATTATTCTGTTCTCTAAATATGTCTCTGCCAGCTTAAAACCACAAAACAAAATATTAGCAGGAATCTTCTTTTTTAAACACTCTGGTTCTCCCATTCTCAAGCTGTGCAAAATGTATTTAAATATAAAGTCTGTTCTATGTATTCTGTGCATCACCACCTTTTAACACCCACAGGGATATGCAGGATCTCCAGGCTGCAGGTCTGTGGTGCCTCCAGTTGCTCTGGTTCCATGACACGTGTGCACGACTCACTGTGACACTAGTGGACAAAGACAGGCGTTCAGGACTGGGTGTACTTGGCTGCATCTTTCAAACATCTTAAATTCATATTGGAAAGGGAGGAACGTGGAGCCATGGTGCAGTTTACATCACATTATTACCGCTTTTTCATGAGTTCAGGCACAGTGTGCGACCCTGTGCTCCCCAAGGCCTTGAGTCCCACACCCTGGTCCATGCTGGAGATGAGGTGCAAGGTTTTTTTCCATCACTATTCCCTGATCCTCAGGGATGAAGAGCTGATCCCAGTGCAGAGGTGAGCAGTGGGCTGGTTCTTGCTGTTGTTTTCTTGCTGTTGTTGTGCTCAGTCCTTGTTCTGCTTGAGCTCCGTGGTGGCCTTCCTGTACCATTCGTGTGCTTTTCAATTACTGGAAGGGTGTTGTAGGATGATGCCAGCACTAATGGGTTTTTACCTTCCTCCAGTTTCATAACAATCCTCAAAGCAATTAACCAGTTCTTGATTTATTCCATGCACCATAGTTCTTCTGTTAACAGGCGGGGCAGAGGCTGTCTGAGAAATGGGGGTTGCTTGAGGTACCTTAGCCCCCTCTCCCCCTGGCCCCTACTGGGATGTCGACTGTGCTCTGTTGGGACCAGTGTGAGACGGCTAGAAAGAGCTGATCATGTGTAGTTATAAAATGCCACGGAGCTTCTCTTCTGCTTGGCTTTTGCTCCTCGGTCTGTCTGTTCAGGGTGAATCCTGACAGGTACCTGGGTTTGTGTGCTGAGCTCCTCCGAGGGCTGCGCTCTGAATACTAATATCATTTCCTCAGTTTAGGAACAAAGTCATAAGTCACTCATTTTTCGAAGGCAGGGAAAAAACTTGCATTTTTCCAAGAAAAGCACTACTGTTTATTATGCTGGTCAGACCAGAAAGTCTGAGTTACAACATGAGCTGAGGACTGAGAGCCAACACCAAGGGACTTAAGGAAGCACTGGAGCCACCACTCAGGGCAGCATGATTGTGTGCAAGGGGTACAAACTCAGCACACTGCTGCTTTTTTTTTTTTTTTCCCTTTCTAGCAACTAAATAAAAGCAAAAGGAGCTGTGTTGTGAGAAAGGGAGAGAGCTCTAGGCTGTGCGGGGAATATTAGGTCTTTATGCACGAGTAGGTTCTCCAAAATATCAAATTACCATCCTCTGGGATGTTGCTAGAGTAAAGTGCAATCTTCTCTGCACAAAATGACCCTTTCTAGGCATACGGCTGCTACCAGCATGAGTCTATGAACTATTAACACTTCTGATGCAAGACACAACTTCTTGATTTCAGGAATAGCTCTGATCTTGGGTTGTTTCTAATGCAGATGAGCTTTTCTTTCTTTTTTATTCTTCAAATGCAAATGATACCAGGGTTGATAGTGTTTCTTGTGAACATGGTCCTACCTGTGTAAAATCGTGTGCACCTAACCATCAAACCTTGGGTGCAGGATCACAGGGTGCATTTTCCTCCAGCACACGAGCTGCAGGGCTTAATTTCTGCATCAAAACACCAACAGGCTGATGGCAGATAGGAGCTTTGGGCTTGAGAACTCATTCAGATCCATTAAGATATGTATATATTTTTACACAATTAAAATTGCAATATTTAATGGTGGTTAGCAGAGGTTTCCTGGAAACAGAAATGACAATTAAAAAAGCAAAGTACAATACAACTGGTGTGGTTGAGGGTGTCAGAGAGAGAGGAGTGTTAGGTGTCACTAAAATCTGTAGCTGATGTTACTGATGTAGAGATGACAGCGCACTGACATGTCACAGCTCAGCTGCCCTGAGTTGGGGTTTGAAGAGAGCAGTGCAATCCCAGGAGTCCCGTGTGTCACCTGCATCCTTGAAGGAGAGGAGAGCACGTCTGCTGACTGCCTGCTGCCTCAAACAACCTGAAACAACAAATACCCTTAAGGGTTCCTCACCACACAACTGCCATGTGGGTGCTGAGCATCACCGAGCTGCACCGTGTCGTAAGTAGTCATGGGAATAAGGTCGTTCAATAAATCATAAATGTCAGAGGGAGAGATGGGCAGCGTTCTCTGCCTGCTGGGTGAAGGGAGGAAGGGGGATACCAGGCTGGAACAGGATTTCAGGGAAGGGCAGGAGCAGGGGAAGGAACTGCTCTGCTAATCGATAACAGAACTGCTCTATAATGTTATATAGCTCCAAATGAGCTTCTGGCTGGCATTTTGAGCACCCAGAAATGGCTTCCAGAGCAACAACACTGGAATGGTTGCTACGTTTATGTATTGGGAATGGTTTATTAAACAGCTGTAACTGTGCAAATGCAATGGCAAATATGCTTCTTTATGGTAGTACATTTCAGTAAAAATGACTTGATGACTGCATTGAAGTCATTTATTGGGAGGCATGGAAGCTGTGCAATTAAGCAAGTGCGTTTTCTAGGATTATGATCATTGAGTTTTTTATATATTCTGTATGTCTGCAATGGATTTATTTGGTCCTGTGTACCTTTAGCAAGAAGTGGATAGATGTGGCATAAGTAGAGAACTTCACTTTGTAGCTCACAGAGAAGCAAAAGCAGTTTCATCTGTCTTCAGTCTGGAAAGTAACCTCACTTCCATGGAATAGTGTGTGATGGGCTGATCTTTCTTTAAAACCAGCCAAATCCTTTCTCTCTATCCACAACTGCACAGCCTTGGGGCAAACAGAGGCAGGATGTGCAGAGAGCCCCCTCCTCCCTCTGTCTCAGGCTGTCTGTGTGCTGTGGTCAGACTTGGATTAAAAAATACCTGTGACTTCAGTGTCTTTGGGGTCTTGCAGAGATTTCAAGAGTGGAGCAGGATTTCTTCTTTTGTATCTTGCTTCCTGTTTCCTTCTTACACCAAACCCACCATTCTCAGAAGAATCTCAGTTGCTTAGACCAGAGTTTTCCCACAGGACTGGGTGGAAGTGGATTTTCCAAAGGCTCCAAGGCAAGTCAGGAGAAGCTGAACGTTAACTGCCTTCTGTGCTTTGAGCAGCCAGTGTTGTGCAGGCAAGAACCCAGTGAAGTCAGTGGTGTCCCAGGGGGCTGCAGGTGGCTTCATGGCGGGGCCAGGAGCATCTGTCCTGGACTCACAGGGGGTCTGGAAGGGTGTAAAATGGCCAGATCCACAAAAGGCTTTAGGTGCCTAGGATAGAGAAACATCGATTACAGAAGGTTTTCGTGAGCTTAACTCCATCACTAATTGATTAAAGGTGAGGGGGAAGGGAGCTCAGAGATGATTTAAGGTCTCAAGCTCCAATCCCACCTGCTTGCTCTCCCATCTCTGTCCTCTGGGCACAAACAGAGGCAAATCAAAACCAGTTCTCACATCAGCTTCTGTTCAGTCCCCTCCTTGACCGCTGTCACAGGGGGGAGATGGTAAAGTTTAATAAAGAAAGTCACTTTACACAAGATCCTGTGCCTGCAGATAGCTACGTTACAATTAAATGTGTTAATTTGTGTGCCTATTTTGCTCCTTTCTTAAATCTTTGTATCTATTAATTACTGCAGAACAGTTCTTACTGATAACTCCCGGCAGTTTTTGCTGCTGTTTCAAAATTATAAAATGTTATTGTTGGCAGAATGGGTACAGACATGTACAGCTAATTGGTTTTTTTTGCAGAAGGAAATTACATAGTATAATAATATGCCCAGGGTACCATGGGAAGTGCAATTTCTTATTGCATTAGTAAATAGGATCGGGAGAATCTGAGCTCTGGATTATAAAATGCCTTGTAATGTACCCCAGAGCTGGGGTGTGTGGTTCAAACCTGTGTCACTGAGTCCTGGCATCACAAGGTTAGTGCTGTGAGGGCCCCTGTGGGTGCTTATTTTTCCCCCAGCTCATTCACTCAGGTAACAGCTTTAGGTTCAGGGTCCCGAGGTTGGTGATCTTGTTGGTTACTCTCTGCAGTCGCAGGACTCATGGTGGGTCACGACGGCTGGAGAGAGTCCAACTGTGAAACCAAAGAGCTTCACTAGGGTGACAGAGCACTTCTGTTTCTCACCTCTTTTTTTAGGAAACAGCATTGGGTAGAAGTCATTGAGGAGGTTTTTCTAAGTGAGAAAGGTTGGTGAGAATGAATGTTTTTAATTTCCTGCTAAATGGAAGTCTCACATCCAAAGCTCATCTCCCTCCCCCAACCTGAATGCAAAGTCTTGGGTCAGCTTGAAAGGTGTTTCACAATCTGGGTAGTGTTGGTGTCTGTGAAGACTTTCTTAAATAAAAGCATGAAAACTTGAAGGAATTTGAAGGATAAATGGAGATTGACAGTCTATTTCTAGTAAGAAGTCATTTCCTTTGAAAAGAACGACTCCTCCCTCAAAAAGTTTGAGTAGCTAGTCTTGATTATTGCTACCTGCTGCCTTATCTGGAAATATCAATAATTTGATATCAGCCTCAGCACTTTGATGTCTCTCGAGTGCTGCCAGCTGCATCATGGTAGAAAGACCTGGACCCTAATTCTTGGTTCAGCTCCTGGCTTCCTGCACACCCCTGAGGCTGCAGCTCATCTCCTCTCCTTTTCATCCTCTCAGCTGTCAAAGGGGCTTTTAAACTTTACCATATTTTGTGAAGGTCTCGGAGTCCCTCAGCGAGGTGCTTTGGATGGAGACGGCAGGCTCATTTCTTCCTGCATGTAGTGTGCAATCTCCTCCAACCATCTCCACTAATCTCAGTAAAGCTCTGTTTTTATGAGTTGGGGATTTGTAATTTTTTTGTTGTTGTTACTGCTACTGCTGGTTTTCCGCATCACCACTCATTCTTATAATTAAAGTGACAGCTCTTGAACTAGTATGTCAAAACAGCACGGTTGAGGCAGAGAAGTACCGGGAAGATCATCTTTAATCAGACAACAGTGATTCATGTTTAACTGGGTAGATGGTGAGTCCTAGCTCTAGCTGGCTTGCAGTGAAGTTTCCCCAAGGACAGGGTGTTGTTAAGAATTTTGCACAACTGTCTAGGCCGAACCACTTGGGGTTTCTGATGGAAACTATTTAATATGCAGTTTCTGTCATCGTGTCAGAGCTCTGAACCTGAGCAAATCTTTTCAGACTTATATTCTAGAAGCTTCACAAAAAAAAGAAATGGGAAGGGAATTATTTTGGTTTGAAAATCAGTCAAGCCCTTTGCCTTGATTGTTTCTGGGAGTTCCAGCTCCCTGTTCCTCAGTCCTTCTGCATCACAAAGACAGGAATTCTAACCCTGAGGATTTCTCAATGGAGAAACCTTAAGGTCAGGTGTGTGGCTGCATGACCTGTTCACCTGCCCTGCTGTGTGCGTGAGGGGCAAGAGCAGCACAGGGTTGTCCCAGGAGTTCCCAACCTGCTGGTTGCTCCCACTGGGGCTAAGGAAAAGGGCTTGGCTTTTGAGATGACACAGGGAAGACCCTGGTCAGCTCTTGGTCTTTAAGGCTTTTACGTCTCTCTGCGTTAAAAATGCTTTTTATTACACATTTTTACCTGAAACTCTTCTCCTCCTCTGAACGTCTCACTCTTTCTGCAGGGCTTCATGAATACACATGGAAAACAACCCCCGGCTATGTGTTCAGTTGGGCCTGATGAACTGGGGTCTTTGAGGTGGACCCGTAGGAATTAGGAGCATTTTTGTGGCTCATTTAAGATGCCCTGTGACTCCGCACAGAGATATCATGGCAGCCTGCATTTGAGGAGCCCTTTACATTAATCCTGCTTGCAATGGCTGTTGTCCAGGATCCTGGCTTGTAGGGTACAGGAACCCTGGATTACTGGCAATATTTTTATATTGCATTAAATAAGATTTCATTCTTGACCAGAGACTTGTTCTTCATTACACTGGTATGTTAAATGCAGCATTTATTTGCATTGCCATGCACTCTTACAATAATAACATTTGATGCTGCTTTAGATTAAAAGGCTCGGATTTCAAGAGCTGAAAGGCTTTCTAGCTGGAAGCAATCAGCCCTCCAGTGCTCAGATACCATATAGCACTATATACCATATAGCACTATATACCATATAGCACTATATACCATATAGCCTGAGCTAGCAGTTAATTTTCCAAGAACATCTTCAGCGCTGAAGCTACTGAGCTTTGTGAGAAGACCACCTAGCAGATGGCCTGGTGTTAGTCTGATGAGGCACCTTCTGTGTTCCTGTGGTATTTTATTTCTGAGACAAGATTCTCAGCCTCTGTACATATGAATTGATTGCGACTCTCCTAATTGGTAAGTATATGTAATGTAAGTGGAAAACCAGGAATGAGTAGGTGAGGTGCTGCTGTCTTTACACACGTGCTGCCCTCCAAAGGCAATTGAAACTGGAATTTTCTCCTTAAGTGCAGCAGCTGGAGCAGTGCAATGGATATATGAGGATGCTTTGGGCAATCCAAGTGCTGCTAGGATCTCTGCCAGAGTGGAGATGAATATGTACAACACACTCGTGAATTGCTCAAAGAAATTAGTGGGTGGGAGGGGAAAGAAGAGGGTAGGTGGAGCAGCCTCTTTTCCCTGTGCTGTCACACAGGGGAAGGCTGATGACTGGGAGCTATTGAAATGCTTATAATTGTCTAATTATGGACAGTAAATGTGATGAAAAGGGACAGCAATCTTTCTCCAAATTCAGCACACTGCAGTCTGTCTTTGAAAGCAATTTTGGCTGTTAGCACAGGTGGTAATGTCCCAGCAACTGAACCCAATCTAATTTCACTGTCAAACCGCTAAGGAGGAAAAATGAGTTCCCTTCGGGATGCCACCTGATACAGCCGCTGAGTCCAGAGGGAGAAACGGGGGTGAGAAGCAGTTTGCAGAGCTCGGGAGGGAGCACGGTGGGACAGGCAGCCCGAGCACGGGAGCTCCTGGGTGTGTGGGTGCACAGCGACCCAAGAACAGCGGCTGTAGGGTTTGCTGGATCTGCTCCCCCAGGGCTGTCTTGCCCTGAGATGGAGTTAGGATGGTGCACAAAGCAGCACACAATATCGTCTGCAGATGGCATCGAGGGCTCTGTTTTTGCTGAGGAAGAGCAGCAGAGCCACATGTTCTCTGGGACGATGACCAAATCACTCATATATTTGTCTTACTTTACTTAGATGTTAAAGCAACTCCATGTCCTGGGAGAATGGATGGTCCTTGAATTTGTCAGCGAAGCTGAGACACGTATGAGTGGCAGCTGGGTGGAAACACGCTCTGTTTGTTGGGCTCAGTGTGGCTGTTTCCCTCTCTCGCTCAGGCTGGGATGGTATCAGGGAGGTTCATCCAGTCTTGTAGTGGGTAGGCTGGGTCGGTGCAGAGTTAGTCCAGCTCTTCAGGGCTCTTCAAGACTTTCAAAAGACCTTCAGTTCTTCAGAACCATGAAAACATAAGAAATTTAGTATCACATCCCATTATGAGGCTGAACAAAACATTTTTTTGTGGAGTAACCTGTAGGACTTGGCTTTGATCCTTGGTGTATTTTCTTTGAAGGTAAATCCACAACCCCCTTCTCTCTCCATCATTTATTTATGTGTGTTTCTTTTCTCCTGGTATCAAAAGCAGAAGACCTGAAGTGCAGAGAGAAAAGAATCTTTATTTTCTTCCTCACTGCATGAAAAATCATAGAATATTTTGAGGAGGAAGAGACTTAAATGTAATCCAGTTCTGTTGCTCCAAGCCCCATCCAGCCTGGCCTTAAACACCCGCAGTGATGGGGCAGCCACGGTTTCTCTGGGCAACCTGGGCCAGGCCCTCCCCACCCTCACACCAAAACATTTCTTCCTAATACCTAGTTTAATATCCCCTCTTTCAGCTTAAAACCATTCCCCCTCATCCTACCCCTGCACTCTCTGATAAAGAGCCCTCCCCAGCTTGCCTGTAGGCCCCTCTAAATCCTTAAAGCGGCTCTAAGGCCTCCGTGGAGCCTTCTCTTCTCTAGGCTGAGCAATCCCAGCTCTCTCAGCCTGTCCTCATATGGAAGCTGTTAGGGTACTGGAGGTAAAAGAAGTCTCTTTCCCCTGATCCTCTGTGGGTTAGTGCTGGGGGAGCTCTGCTTTTGGCCTTTTTGTATTCAGTTGCTGAGACACTGTGAGCAGGCTTTTGGCAGCCAGAGGCCACCAAGGAAAACATCTACTGCTTTATCGTTAGAAGGGAACCCTTCTCAGAAAAAAAGTGAAGTACAGGAACACGTAGAAGATACAATCTTGTGGTACCTGGCCAGGAGGTCGCCTGGAATGTGTCTCCATGGTCTCTGTCCTTGAGACTTCATCTCCCAGCTTTGTAGCCTGACAAGGAGGGGATGCTGGAGAAGACAACAACTGAAAGGAAGGAATTAACAAGAAAAGTGAAATAGCCAATTTTTTTGTTTTATCTCCTGAGATATGAAGGAAGATTTTTGCAGCTAATGAATTATTTCTGAAAACACTAGTAATAGCTGCAGGAAACATTAACTTCAAGTTTCCCAATGAGCAAGCATCGCTTACATACTGATTTGAAATTCTAATGTGTTTTGGTTTGCAGTAGCTCAACTCTAACATGACTGGGGGTCTGGAAAGAGGCCAGAAGAAGTAGCTGTGTTTCTGGCAGTTTAGTAATCTCTTTAGATGCAGCAGTGGAAAAGAGTGGCTGGGTCCTACTGAAGCCCGGGGCAATCAATTATCTCAGCAGAGAGGCTCCAGAGCCCTTTGTTGGCACTGGGAAAGTGGGGAGTTTCTGGTTGCTGTGAGCATAGCTGTGATTTCAAGCTAAGCAGAAAAATCAGTGGTGTCATAGGTTAAAGAGCTCTGCTGTGATTTAAAAAAGCAGAGTTGGGCCCACGGCCCTGCTGAGAGTGGTGGAACTTTTGCTCTGGACCTCAGCCACAGTGGGGTCTCTGCCTCCTTCTTAAAGGAACTCTGCTGCCAAGCGGGAGTTAAACCCAACCAAGAACATGGACTGGAATAGAGCTGTCGCCAGGTGTCTGATCCCCTTCTTGTCCTCAGAGCTGGATCCCCACCTCACACCTGGAGCTGAGGCTGGTGGCTCTCGGGCCATGGGGAAGGGAAAAGAAGCTGCTCTGGCTTGGTCTCCAGGGTTGGGTTGGCATTCCAGTGGCGCTGCTCAGTGACTGAGAGATGTGTCATCTGAGAGAAAAAATTAAACAGATGGTAGAGGGAGTTACAGTGGGAGGAAAACCCAATTAGAAGTCCCAGCATGGTTTGTGGTAGGGATATGGATCTTATACCTTGAGTAACAGCCAGGAAAAGAGAGGCATCCAGCTTTTTCATCCATGGTGGAGAAAATTCTTGTTTCAAACAGAGAACGATATTGAAGAAAAGCTTTTGCAGAGCTTTTGAGAGATTCTTCTCTGAAGGAAGCATGAATAGGGACAATACAATAGGGAGATAGATTTAATATGTCCAGAATGTGGGCTCATTATTCCAATATAAGGTTTTTAAAGTTCCTCCTCCTGCAAGGATGCTTAATATTTAACACAGCATCCCAGGAGTTGAAAGTCTGTATTCCCACCTCGGGAATGACCCCAGATCCTCCTGACATAAACACACAGTGTTTTTGAGGTCCCTCACACCCCTTTTTTGGCCATTCAGAAGTTAATTTTCAGAAACAGTGAGTGCTGGCATGATTTGATGTTGGGAAACTGGCACCTTGTGGCCTCAGCTCTAAAATTCTTCATCTGTGAAACAAGGTTTTTAACTTTTCACTGTGCACAGGGACCGGGCACCAGCTCGGATGGGTGGGTATGAAGGAAGGTTGTCATGGTGTGATTTGTGGCCTCCTCAGTGGGCTGGGGTGGGGTGAGGAGAGCTAAATGTGGGGTGACAAGAGTGCCTGGCTTGTCACGTCCCGCTTGCCTCCTGTGCTGGGGAGACCAGACAGTGTTGCTGTTACACAGGGTAATGCTCCTCCCTGCCCTGGTGGAAAAGCAAATGCACAGTCCCTCAGAGTCCAGAGGCTGTGAAGAGACTAAATAAAACACATTTCACTTGCTGAGGGGATGCTGGACTCAAAACCAGCTGGAAAAGTGACTGTGGAAGGGTAACTGTTCTCAAGAGCAGCTCAAGGGCAGCTCTATGTGTCCAGAGGGGGGAACCTTCCCCCCCACCACACCAACCATTTGTGAATCTGGGTGTTATTTAACTAGCAAAATACAAACTTCAGTTGTCAGAAAATACCAGAGATGTTTTTTCCTGTGCGATTCCTTCCCTGTCATTGTTTTGCTCATGCATTATGCTGGAGCATGACTACTGCTGCCAGCCGTGCCCCGTCACCAGTAAAGCAGGCAAAGGCACGACTGCTGTGCGGCTGCTTTCAAACTTTAATATGCTTGATTTGCTGTCAAAGCAATCTTTCCTTCCCATACAGCGCTGAGGTTGGTAGTGGTGTTGCTTTGCAGGTGAACGGCACAGTGTGTACTGACTCATGCTATTTATAGGAGGTGCCTGTTTGAGGAATGGGGTATCTGTTCTGGGAGCAGGATGAGAAAGAGTGATTGAGCAAGAAAGAGGGAGAGAGTTCTGATTGTATTCCCTGACAAAAGGGCTGGGCAATAAAACCAGAAAAATAATTCCTGAACGCCATGAGATATGGCAAAATTTACATGTTTCTGTTTGTTCTTTCTATCTGTGAGAATTTTTTTTCCATGAAGCAGTATTCCTACCTGGTAGTGCACTCTTAATTATCTTGCTGAATGCCCTATATAATTCCCAGATGACTAACTAACGTTAATAAATAACTTCTATGAAACAGGTGCCTTTCCTCCACATTGAGGGATGCTCAAGAGTGAAGTGTCAGAGTTAAATACAGGGCCAGAGCTCAGGCACTCTCAGCCCTCACCATTATGCTAAAGCCATCAACTCATCCTAGAATCTCATAATGGCAATGTGGGCAGAAACGATCGCCCATGCTTAAAGGGTTTTGCTTTACAGAAAAAGGTCTGAGAAACGCCTTTCAGCATTCAGGTTGTTCTGGAACTCTATGGGAGTATCAGTTGCACAAACTATTCATAATGTAGATGTATATAAAGAAAACTATAACACGGTATTGGATGCTTAGAGTCCCAGAAATCCTCTTTAAGTACCCCAGTGTATTAAAAAAAAAGTCTTGCAGCTCTGGGAATGGCCCAGTCAGCAGAGCATCCCAACTCAGCTTCCACTCATCCACCCTGACACCAGAATCTGGAAAGCATTTAGTGGAGAACCAGGCACTTGCAAAACCTTTCCTTCACTTTCTCTTAATTTTTGTTACATAAATGTTATATTTCCTGGAATAGAAGCTCTGAACCGCTGAACTCAGTCTGAAGTCAAGCCAGCTAACAAGCTCATTTATATTAATAGGAAATCAACTCTTTCTTTTTGCTGGATTCCCAGCGGAGCAGTTGGTGGTCTGCTTTTTCCATGCAGCCATCTTACTCCATGCTGAAATGCCTCAAAAATATTTTATTTGCTAGAAAATGTTAGTGGAAACCTACATTGCTGATGTGAAAAATAAATAAACAGTGAAACCCATAGCCTGTTCTGGTCAATTAGACCTTCATAAAGCGGTTAAATTTTGCATGCTAGCAGATATAACTTAAAAACTGTCTTCCAACAGCCCCATGGCTTTTAACGACTAATCAGAAATACCAGGCAAATGGAAAAAAACAGAGTTAGACCTGTGGTGAAATTGTTTGCCAGAAGCTTGTTTTTGGGAGTCTGGATGTAGTTGCTATATTACATCAGACTAAAGCTTCTTTCCCTTACCTAGCCCAGCTGGTCAGCACTGGCTCCTTGGAGAAAAACTACACCAGACAGCTTATGAACTACTCTATTCTTGGAGGAGAATGAATAATTTTTAGTTTATACCATTAACCAAAGGGTTTATGTAACTTCTAATTCATTAATTCTTTGTCTTATGCTGAACTTTGCTTTTCCATTTAGCGTTTAAGCTCTTTGGTGCTCCTGGGACACCCAGACCTCCTCCCCAGTGGGGGTGGCAGCGCTCAGCTGGTCTGAGGCTGGAGAGCCTTGAAGGTGGAACTGGGCCCAGTGGATGCACCAGGGTAGCACTTGGGTCCTAACGATGAGCAGTTTGCACATTTGCATATGATGCAAATCACTGACCTGAGCACAGCAGGAGTGGCAGGGCTTTCCCAGCCCCTCGTTACCGTTGTACAACATTGGACTCCAGCCATGAAGGTTAGAAAAGAGGTCATCTCCCCATATTTTAACTAAGCCTTGAGGAAGAGAGAGTCTTTTGGGATTTGTTCCTGCATAATGTTGCTGGAGGGCACTGTGGCCTCCCCTGTGGCACGGCTGCCGTTACCCTCCTCTCTCTCCGTCTGTGGCTCAGCTGGACACCTGGCATCATCCCTGCCGTGTTGGCTGTGGTGGAGTCACAGCAATGAAAGGTGACGCTATCTGCACCACCACACAAGCACCATTGTGAGACAGAGGCCTGGAAGGTCTGGAAGGGGCTTCAGATTAAAACTTTGAAGACTCTTACACAGACTTCATTCCAGTATGAAACATGTTGAGGTAATCAATGCAGATAAAATATTTATGAGCAGTTTATATCTCTTATTCTGATGACTTGCATGATCTAACCAACCCACTGCTTAATCTGGTGGAGAAGAAAATCACAGTGGCTCTAGAAGAAAGTTCAAGTCTTTACCTGAAGTAGCAGCAAAAGGAGCCTGTTTGTCCAGTTTTCACACCCAAAGCTCTTGGTCTCCCAACCTCGGCTGTTCTCCCATCTGCCTCTGGTTCCACATCTGCACAATTTCAAGCTCAAGATGCAGGTTTCCAGGCAGCATGTGTGTGTGACAGGGATTTCCCTGTGAGCTGAACCCCCTGCTCTGTGTGCAGAGGGACCAGGAGGTGTCTGGCTCCCTGGCCCCGGCTGTGGCTGCAGGGGATGGTGGGTAGATTTTGTCCACAGGGATGAGGATTGAAGCCCACAGGTTTGTTTATGCACTGAATCTGTCAGACTTAAAACAGGAGGTGTCAAGCTCGGCACTGCTTTCCTGAATCACGGCCTTATCCATGAGAAAATAACATATGTCTAAACCTGCTGTCAACTGCAATGAGCTAAAGCATCAACTCGGTGCCAGCGGATGGTAGTTGTATTTTTGGCCAGTATATATGACCGTGAAAGAGAGCAAATAAAGGCTTTGGGTTTTATCCATACCTTTTTATTTATTTCTGTAGTCTGTAGTAAGGGATCATTGCTTTAAAATCCTCAGACATTTGGACATATTTTACAAGACAGTACAGTTCTGAATGTCACACATTGATCACAGTTTCATACTACTACATGCATATAAAGACACTGATTCTTTTAATAATTTGTTTACGGAAACAACTGGAGAGGTCGGTAAACTTCAACAAAGAATGACTAAATAAAATTTACAAAAAAATGTAAGACTAAGTACACTAGTATATGGCTAATGTTGCTGTAATCACCCCAAAGTGCCAGGGTATTGAAACATTGCCTAAATGGGGAGAAAACATCTGCTGCTGTGTTGCCCCTTGGGTTGATCCAATATAACCCAGTGACGAGATTGTGCAAGATGTGCAGGATCTGCTGGGCTGTCAGGCAGAGGCAAGAAGCGCTGCCCCTCATTACAGACACACGGAACTGGAATCCCCATAGCTTCACCATTGCTGAGGTTTAAAAAAATAACTGAAGTGCAAGGCAATGGAGAAACCTGTCGTATGCTCTGCCCTTTCTCAATCTGGGTCACAGTTTCAATTTCCAGATACAAAAGCAATTTGAGCCACATGTACTAGCTGAGCCACAGGAAACTAATATTTTTTTCCAGTTTTCATTTGTTGATAAATATCACATTTTTCTTTTGAAGGGAACCCCTCGGCTTTCTTATCCTTCAATGACTGCGGATGCTCACTGCTGCCCTGTAGAGATGTCTGTCTCTAGGAAGCTCTCGCCTGCGGCTCATGGGATGTTAAAGCAAGTTCAGAGGCTGATGGAGCTCCGCAGGTCCAGCAGCCACCCTGTGCTTTTGGAGAAGGGAGACCTGGGGCTGCTCCCAGCCCTGTGAAACACTGAGCCTGAAGGGTGACAACATGCAGCGCAGTGACAGACTGCCCCAGGATCCTTCCATGGGCACAGAGCTGTTATCAAACACCACATGCCTCATTAAGTGTTTTCTCCCCATTCAGGAACTGCTTCACTGGCCTGATTAAAAAGCAGGATTCTGCTGCAGTAAGTCAGGGTATGTTTTTTAATGCTAACCTAGCTGAAAAGTGAATTTGGTTGGTAGCTGTGGCTGGTCTTTCTGATTGCAGTATCATGGCTTCAAAGTTCAAAGTAACATGGAGATGCTGCCCACCCTTCCCCCCAAACACACCAAGAGGGAATGTTTGAATGCAAAAGCAATTTTCTGCGCCCACCACCAAAAAGCCAGAAGGAATGTGGGAAAAAAGTGTCCTCTGTCTTTGCCACGAGCCAACAAAAGTGACATAAACAAAATGAATCCCAGTGATCACATGGAGCCAACACGTGACTAATGGTCTTAGGGGCAGTGAGACATCAAAGCAAGAGAAGATATAATGGGCAGAGCTCCTAAATGAAATACAGAGAGTAGAGAAGAACTGATTAATCCTAGAATGGTCTTAAATGTAGATTACTAATATGACCAGAGGCTGTGACACAATCAAAGGCAACTGGTGGCCCGATCTCCTGGTAGGGTCCTCCCAGTGTCAGTAAATCCCTGGATTGAGGGCTGGGAGTGTTGAACTGTGTGGCTGAGCTTGTGGTCCTGCTCTAGAGAGTCTGTTGTGAGCCTGGGATATTTCTTGCAGCATCAAGCCCATGGGGTGAGCTGACACGGAGGGATGCTTAGTCAAAATTAGGATGTGATCATCATCCTCTTGCATGAAGGCTTCCCTCCTTTCCCAGGCTTTCACTGACCTGTCTGCTTCCCATTCCCTCACAGGTGCTGTGGCCAGACATCTCTGTCCCTGAGGTCATATAGAGCCTTTATTTTTCATTAGCTTTTATAGATATCCAAATTCTTTACTGGCCTAAACGGGCACAGCTCCATTGACCTCAAGGGCCTTTCACTTACAATATCACAGAATTTGACATTCCATGTAAATTTGGTTCCCTGGCTTCCACAAGGCTCTAGTTCGGGTGGGTCTTTGTACTCAGCCCAGCCTCATTATTGGTTTTTGAAGTTAGTGTTGCTACAGTCTTGAAAAGACCCCCTTAAAAATGTCCAAGATTAATCCTTGTTTAGTCCTACAGAATATCAATAGTATTATTTCTAGTTAAAAAGAAAAACGAAGCTTTCTCTTCTAAGCCTCTAGACTGAAGACTTCTTGTGCGATGAAGCCAGAATCAAGCAAAGCAAAATTCTGAGCAGTATTTACAGACAGGAACACTTGTGGCACCCTTCCATCGGTGTCAAAGGACACTTGTTTGTGATGTAGGTAACACCAGCAACAAAGGGGATTTACATCCTGATTGCAAACTTTCAGCTTTCCTAAGGTTTCCTTTGTCTGGCCAAGACAAAGTTTCAGTGCAAGAGCCTAAACCTGATCAGCATAGGGAGCAAAACACACACTGGAAAATAAACATCTCTTCTTTGAAGGGCTGGTTGGTGTTTGGGTCATTTCTGTTCTAAACTGGGAGGTCTGAAGGGGGATAGTAAAGGGGATAGACTGGTCTGACTAGACGCTTTCTGTGGTTTGTTGACTATGCTCAAACAAATTTACTGATACGGAAGGTGCCTTTTGAAGGGCTTTATGGGATCTTTGATGTAAGATAGAGTGGACTATTGCATTAATGGCTTCCAGAAAAGAAGAAAAATCCCACCCAGTTCTACTAACCTCATGTGCAAACGAGTCTTGCCGATACATAATCACACACATAACAGGGTCTGCTGGTTATTCTGTTCATTTGGGTGGTATCAGGACGTTCTGAAAAATGATTTCCCAAATTAATTCTGTTTTGGGTTTACTGCTGACTGTGGTGGGAGTATAAGAAACTCAGACAGGCAGACGAAAGGAAAGGTTTATGCAGAACTACGGAGCCAAAACTCTTTGTCGTGCTAAACTTCACCAGGCCATGAGATAGCTTCAGGATGCACATTTATCTCATGGACCTTTTATTGAATTTAAGTGACAGTACAGCTATAAAGGAGCAAGGAAGATCATTAAGTAAGCAGGTGTAGGGATGGACTTAACCATAACCAAATCCAAATCCAGTCCCTCTCTGAACATAGACATTCAGGGTTTTTTATTCCCCTGTAATTTTTTCTTATTTTCTGATTGTGCCTGGGACTGAAAATAGAAATTGCAAAATCCAGTGGGAAATAAAAATCGTAACCCTTTTGCTTTAACCCAGGCAAAACTCTCATGAAGGTGGGAGCTTTGCCTGAGCATCATCGGGTCACTGCCTTAAAATAAGAGCCTGAATTCTGATACTTATCCCCAATCCATCATCATTATTAGGACAGTCAGATTCAAACCCTTTCTCTTCTTTACACTCTCAGCTTAATTGATGTAAATCTGGAAAAACTCCACTGCAGTCCAGGCTATGGCTAATTATGAAGCCGGTGGCTGTAACGGGGGCAGAGTGTGTGGCCCCCTTCTGTGTTTCGCAAAGGGAACAACTCGAGTTTCCATAGCCAGTCCCTGGTTATTTTTATGTACCATAAACAGGAAAATACGAAAACACGACAACATCAGACAAACTCAGTGACCTTGTGCAGACACACTTCCAGGAGGGACGTTGCAGGTATTTTTTTGCAGTATGAAAGAAAATGACAACAACAAAAAGGCTGGGGGCTCAGCTATGTAAATGAACACCGAGAAAGCATCTAATATATTATTCTGTAATACAAAAAGAAGAAATCTGACTTGATTGCCCTATTATAAATTTGCTAAAAATACAGATATATATTTATATTTTTTATATATATATAATTTTTTTTTAAATCTGAACAGAAAAATAGACTACTCTGGAATGCATGAAAGTCATATGACTTTTCCATACATCAGATTCTTATAAAGCCAACACAATGGCAAACAGAAGGTACAGAGGTCACTAGAACATCTGTACTTTATTCAAGAACTATTTAAAGCCATATTCTCCCCAGGCGGGTGATCCTAAAGCAACCTAAGGTAACGCTTGTTCGCTCTGATTGCCGTAAGCAGAAGTGACGGCCCAAACATGAAGAAGTTGGAGCTAATTTGGAGTCACCGGGGAAGCCCCATCTCGCTCCCACCTGAGCTGCACAGGGGGCATCGGTGCCACACGGTCTCCATCGCTTGGCTACTTTATTCAGTAACTCTACTATGCGCTTTAAAATGAGGCGTAAAAAACTATTGGAGATCATGTTACGTGGAGCGTATCAACAGAGAGAGAACTTGGCTTTAGAAACCTTGTCTTTGCGATGAGTTTTAAATACCCTTGTTATTTACTATAAACTGTACCAGTCATTTCTGTCAAGACATAAATATACAATAGGTACAAATATTAACAATACATTACAATTTACAGAAGAGAATACTGTTTTCCTTAGAAATGTGTATCTTATTAGCTGCAAGGGAAGAAAAGGCTACAGTTTATCACAGCCATAGTTGCCAAAGAAACCGACGGCCTCGATGTGTTTCTGCGTGACTTGCACAGATATTCCCCGGCACGTGACACACGGCATGGTCGGGAAGCGAATGTGCGTTCTGCGGGTTTTCTTTTCCTCTTTTTTATTTTTCTTTCCTTCTTCTACATTTATTGACTCTTGAACCGTTCAGAAAATTGTGGATTTCACAGGAGAATGTTTTGTTTCGTTGGTTCTTTTTTTTTTTTTCTTAAGTGTGCTTAGGTGAAGTTTCTAAGAAAAGGCACTGAGAAATCTACTGCAATGTGACTGCTGTTTTCCTCTCTTCAAGGCTAAATCTCCAAGGATTCTTGCCTCCTGGTTAAGAAAACTGCACCCATTCCTTCCTTATATATAATCTATATATAGATAGATATATATATTTATATATATGTACTGAGACCAATGTTGATGGCGTAAGATACAAGCAAGCACAGACATCACACGTACATTGTCTTTCCAGCTACGACGCCTTCTACAGTCGCACTGAGACTCTGTCAGCTTGCTTGCTGCGTGATGCACAGTAAATTCGCAGACCTGAACGCCCAATATCAGTGATTAAACCGCACGCTTTAGCTCGATGCAAGAGATATTGCATATTTTCCCCAACTGTTTTGAGCTTTGGGAAACACATATCAAACAAACTATAAAAAGAAATTGTCTTTCTAGTGTCTATAGGGTTTGGTTGTTATGTTTTCAAAGCACTGCCTTTCCTTTTGTAATGAGTACAGATTTAGTCTACCGTAGCTTTATGTTAGAGTAGATTTCCCAGTGCTTACGTTATATATGTGCATTATGCACACACACATATATAGGTACATACTTCATATTCAGGCTTTATTTCATTAAAATAAATTAAACATACATCATTTTTAACTGGGCACAGAATGAGATCTACATCGTCATACACAAATAAGAAAGAAATGCTCTTCAAGCATATTATATGCTTCATTTTAAATTATTTGCTTTCTATAAGAAATCTATAGGACTTTGGCTATTCAGATTTAAAAGGTAGATCTTCTAATAATACTTTTGAATTTGGCTTTCAAAAGTGACTCAATAAAATGCTACTTAAAAGGTAGGACTAAATAGGTGTGTGTCGTAAGTGATCACACAAGGCAGACAGAGGGCCTTTGGTTACAAGGAGAGTTGCACCAGTTGATTATCAGTTAAAAAATGATAGAATTGTTGATCTATACATTTTTCTCAGTGCCATATATAAACCAAATACATCAATTTGGATGAGAGTTCGGTAAATACTACACTATATGGCTATATTTAAATATGTTCACTTTTGTGATATGTAAGATATGACTTTTTTTTCCATGTGAAAGCATCAGCTTTAAAAATATTTAACTTGGAAATCACTATTAATTACTTTATCAAAAGACTTTTCCCTGATTTTTCTTCTTTTTACATTTGTGCTGATGGCAGACATGAATGATCACTGAAACACAGAGATTATGTTAAGACTGTTCTCTTTAAAATTTCTCATTGCCACTCTATGGCCTCAGAAAGCCACAGGATAAATCAGTATTTAAAGCTTATCTGCTGGAAAGTCACTTTACTTTTTTAGTGGCGACTCAATCTTAACTAGTATCTCAGCAATAATCGGTTCCTCTAAGTACACTTGTTTTGACTATGGCCAAATCCTAACGTCCTTCCCCAAGCCAAGAGCCCACTCGCCGACCAGTGGCTTTGGCTGAGTGAAGGCAGAGTAAAAGCTGAGGAACCTCAGGAATTGGCCCTGTATAAATACACTGGAGCATATTGTTTGCACGCATAAATACCTTAAACTTACTTCGCATGCCTCCTGAGTCACTCTTTGTGTGACACGAGGTCTCTTTTGCTGCCGGAAGGCTAATTCGTGAGGTGGTGGCTCAGGTCTTACTCTCGCCTCCCCCAGGGTCTTGCCTTGCTGGGATGCAAGGGCGACTTCTGAGTGGGTCCTTCCGACCGCGTCCCACCCCAGGGATGGGGCCGGCTGAGCAGAGCAGAGTTAACTCCAACGCGTGTACAGTTTGTGCCAAGGAGAGACCTAACAAAGCTATCATTGTAACCCATAATAGTTCCTAAAACATATATGTGCTTATTGCTTTTGTCCGTACGTGCTGCACTCACTATTACAGATTACAGACAGAAGTACCGTACAGCCTGGACGGACAGACACTTACATTCAGGACTAACCAACGGTTTGTGGTTTTTTTTTAACAATAGGAAGGAACAGAACGCAGTGGACTCGAGCGGCTCGGGGTCTTCCTCCTACCCATGCGCTTCTGCTCCCACATCCCACGTCTCAGCACGTCCCTGGACCTGCTGCATGCGAATGGCTACACGCCCCGGCAGGTAATCAGAAATAGGTCAGGAAACGCTCATTGACAGAGTTATTTACAATTGAGTTTTACAGTAGAAACAGAGAACAACAGAAATGTTACCATCACAGTTACCACAGGACAGGGTGTGACTTGCTACAGGCGTGTAACAAATCACGGTCACGACAGGAGGCACAAATTAAAATAGTGCTTGGTTAAAGTGCTTGATTGTTACACTCTGCTATCCTACTCCAGCATCGCAACAACGACAACAACAAGTCAACGTAAAGTGCTTTTCCTCCCCCCACCCCGAGATTAAAAACCAAAGACAAATTATTTCCTACACAATTTGACATAACTTTATTGAAACAATAATATTTTAAAAACCTAGGCTGGTGGCTGCTAGTTCTGTTTATTTAAAATGGTTGGATCTTTTTTTTTTTTTCTTTTTTTTCTTTTTTTCCTCATTTCATTTAAAAATGACTAAAACATCAGGTCTGATTCTCCTGTCTCTCGCAGCCGCTTGGTGCTGCAGCTTTGCAGGAGCCTCTCCTGCCTGACCTCCTCATGAGAGAGAGCACAGCCAGGCCAGGGGTGGGTCGCTAACGAATCCCTCTTTTTGCATATTTATGAAACGCTTGCATATCTTTCACCGCGCCGCTTGGGCGCTAAAAGCTCCAGACCAATCGGTTCCTCTCCTATGCCAAGGGCGAGACTTTGGCTGACGCCTCGGGTCGGCACGTGGGCGGCATAGGGAGAGCCAGGAGCCATCCCGGTGCCCCCGGCAGGTGCCACGGGGGCCAGCGGCCGCGCTCGATCATCGCCGCTGGGCAGGGCAGCGAGCGGCTCCCTTCCACGGAGGGGTAGGGCGAGAGCTGAGCTCTCCTTCCAGCCCTGTGCTCCCTGGCTCCGGGAAGGGTGTCTAGCTGCGATGCCTCCGGACATTCCTGCTTCTGCATGGCTCCTTCACACCTTCCCAGCGTGGGCTGTGGGTCCCCTGAGGGCCATGTGCCAGCCCTGGGGCAGCTATCGATTTTTAGCAGAGGGTAAGTGCAAGTTTCACTATGTCCTAGGGGATGTTTGGAATTAGATACAAGTGGTGCAACTCACCCTGCTGATATTTCAAAAGAAAACGTCAGGTCCTACAGGATATCGTATTGTTAAACACACAGAGAGCATTTTAATAATTGGTTTCTCTAGGCTGTTATTTGTTTTAAATGTTTTTTTTTTGCTTGGATTTTCCAATAATGCAAGAGTTCCCTATTACCTTTAGACATAATATCCATCAGAGAAAGCTGTAGATGGGGAACAGCTGCCCTGAAGCAGTGAGCGTTGTGTTTTTGATAGCTTTATACCAACCCCAGCAATTTATTCCAGAGTTCAAATCTGGCTGCCTCGGCATCCTTTATGGAACTAACGCAAATCAGATGTTACTATTTCCAAAAGGAGCTCTAGCGTTCAAGGGGGAATGGATGGATATTTGGTCACATTGGCTTCACTGGACAACATGAAAGGAGATCAATGTGTGATCATGACTTGCAGTCCTGTTTTGACCGATGTGGGCAACGTCTTTAGAGTTGTTTCAGAGAAGGACATTTTCACAAACCCACACTGGACCTCGCCCAGACTTTTAGAAACAGGTGGCTTGTTTCAGCCAAGTTCATGCCATGCAGAAGCTCTTTTTTTTTGTGTTGACTGTAAAGACATTCTTTAGACTTTCAGTAAGTTCTTTTGGAGACCATCTCAGATGCTTTGATCATGTGTGTTAGCATGTCCTCCACTGCCTGGTAATACATGGACTTCTGGGGAAATGTGATTTTCTAGCCTGATGGTCTCCTGGTTGCCCTGGGTTCTTCCAGTGATACCTTCCATAGAGTAAATGCAGTTCTGTCCTATAAGCTTTGGGGAGGTGGGTAGAGCAGCAGCTTCTAGATGGTTCTTCTCTGTTCTATAAACATTGTCCTTTTGCTTTAAATAGCCACTGTTTGTAACTTTGTACTTGGGACTCACATTTCCAGGTGGGCTTGAGTCATAAAGCAGCTGACCCTCATCGTCAGTGTCAGCATCTATATATTTGTGAATACCAGCATCGTGGAAGTTGAAAGCTATGGCCGTCTGCGTCTCTGGTGACTTTGGAGGTGTTCTCGCACTCGCAGTTGTGTAAATCGAGGTTTCTGGGCTCATGAGAGATCTGTCAGAGAGTAAGGAAGCATCCGTGGCAGCAGCAGCAGCTCCCCGGCTCTTGAGAGAGTCTGGATATATTCTCAGTACATTTGATGCTGGTACTAATGTGCTGGTTTCCTCTTCCATGAAGTTAACTTTCAGAGATCTTAGTTTTAAGGGATTACTGGCCTTTACGGAGCTTTTGGGACTTTCTATAAAAAAAGCAGAATGGCGGCTGCTTTCAGAGCTCGGATTAATTTCTGCGAATCTGGCACCACCTCCCTCAGGCCTGCTCTGCTCCTGGATGACATTGATGCCACCTTTGCAGGGAATGGTGGCGAGTGGGCTGTGGGAAAACCTCCCAGAGTCTGGGAACTCTGCTGCACAACTTATGAAACTGTCAATGCTGGACATGCTCCTCATGTCAACGATCCCATCAGTGCGAGTTGTCAGCAAGGGCACCATAGGGCCGGGAAGCGTTTCCATTTCTAGCTCCTCTTTTTGCTTTCCAGGCTGACTCGACTCTTTAGTGTTAAGGTTTGGCTGGGACTGAGTCTTTGCCATTTTGTTATACATGTCCTCTAGCTGTTGGACGTTGAGGTGCTGGGGACTTGAAGATGATCTGGCTTTTTCTGGAGACCCTTGTTCCTTGGTTTCGAAAGATTTACTGGAGCTAGTTTCTGAGAGTGTTCTCTTGGTCCATTTCCATTTGCTGGGAGATAAATGATTGTCCTGAACTTTATCCTTTTTGGCTATGCTGTCTCCGTTCTTCTCAACCACAATGTCCATGAGCTCTATACTACGGGCAAATGCGTCCTTCATGTTCATGGAGACAATACTGCCGTTCCTTTTTGCTCTTTCAAGAGCTTCCCTGCGCTTAATGGCTTTCTCCTGCCTCTTCTGCTCTTTGTAGAACTCGGAGAAGTTATTGACAATAATTGGGATGGGAAGAGCGATCACCAGCACTCCAGCAATACAGCACAGTCCTCCTACTATTTTACCTAAAAGAGTTTTGGGGTAGATGTCTCCATAGCCTACTGTTGTCATGGTGATTGTTGCCCACCAGAAAGAAGCTGGGATACTCTTGAATTTTGTATCATCCTCATCCTTTTCTGCAAAAAACACTAAACTGGAAAAGATCATAATGCCCATGGCTAAAAACAAGATGAGTAATCCAAGCTCATTGTAACTTCTCCTCAGTGTAAACCCCAAGGACTGCAAACCCGTCGAGTGCCGGGCAAGCTTTAGAATCCGGAGTATCCTCATAATCCGAAATATTTGGACCACTCGCCGTACATTTTGGAACTGAAGTACACTTTTATTGGATTCTGTGAGGAAGATAGTGACATAGTAGGGTAAGATAGCTAGCAAATCAATAGCATTCAGCGGGCCTTTGAAAAACTTCCATTTCTTAGGCGAGGATAGGAACCGCAAGAGGTATTCCATGGTAAACCACGCGATGCACACCGCTTCCACGTGGGCAAGCTGGGGGTTATCTGTGGTCTGCCCGAATTCATCCACGCCTTGTAGTTCAGGAAGTGTGTTAAGGGACAAGGCAATTGTAGATAGTACAATAAACATGATGGAAATAATTGCCAAAATCTGGAAAGGAAAGAGAAAAGAGTGAGTTCACCTCGGAATATATTACGCCATCTATCATTGCCATTAACTCAGGGCTGCGTTTCCACTCAACACATTTCAAGACTAATTTTGCTCTTAGTAGACAGATGTTAGATAACCAATGCATCCCAGGTGATTTTACTGTGGAAACTGCTTTACCTATGTCAGATGCATAAAGGAGATAAAGCATCTACTTCAGCTCCTGTGCCTTCATTTCTGTGTAGTCAAGGAACTCGTACCAAGCTGCTGGGATGCCAGGAGGGCTGCAAAGCAGTTCACAGCAGGAGCTTTTGATTAACTACTAATTAGGTGCCCAACAAAGCCCATCTGGACAACAGGCTCTGAAATCTAAGCAAGAAAGGCAATTGTGAATGCAAGATTCGATCAGAGCAACATCCTCCATTTAATGCACAGTTACAGCTGTAATTTTGGGTGCCTGTGGCTAATTAAAGAGATGTGTAAAATCCTACTGCAGATAAGCATACAAGGAATACACTCTTTTTAATGACTCATCTCTAATTTGGAACTTGATGGCTGTGAAATAGATGAGGGCTTTACCAAGCTTTCTAAAACATTTTGAGCTCTGAGCTGCTCTGCAGGCAACTGGCTGGCTGTCCTAGCTCCTCATCACAACCAGGGAAAAGAGCAAACTCGTCCAGAAAGATTGAACTCCACAGCTCTGAGGCAGTCAAGGCAGGGCAGCTCCAACCATTGGAGAGCTCGTCGCTTATCAGAAACCAGCTCTTGGGCTAAAGAGTGCAATGAAAAGAGTCTGCAGGGAGCAACTTCTCTAAAAACCCACAGAAATCTGATCAGATCCTGGGCCGCCGACTCTAGAAAGTGTGAAGTGCTAGATTAGTGTGTTTGCACCTTTCAGCTGATCCGGGCAGGCTGTCCTGCCAAACATGCTTTATAAAAACATTAATGCTCTCTGGTTTCCCTAATTACGTTTTCTTTTGAAGTGATTTTAGGGAGAGCTTAGAGCTGACAGACAATTTGAGAAGTGCTTTTTTCTACTAGTAAATTATTTCTCTAGTTTGTTAATTGGGTAAGAATATATATAGTTTCTTAGGCTACTGCCAAACTACAGCAATGATTTCAAAACACACGTATATGTGACTAATGCTTTATGTATCCATTTCAGTGTAAGCTGGTCCCTTATGCCTGCTTTTCTCCTGCTTGATGGAAAAGCAGCATGAAATCAATTGCATTGTATGTGTGTGATGACTAGATAGACGATATTAAGCCATGAATTATGAAATGTATGACAGGAGTTCTACATCACAAATTGCAAATCTGACACACTCCTTCCCTCCCCATATTTTAGGTTTCCCCACAGTGACCTTTCACAATACCAGAATATCCACAGCGACCACCTGGGGCACTGGAGAAATAAATTCTTGCAGGATTTCTCTTCAGTAAAGCCCAACACAGATACCCTAACAGAAAATATCAGACTTGTAAACATTTACCCCTACATGGAGAATCACTACAGTGGAACAAGCCTTGCTGCTGTAGGAGAAAACTACAGTCCCAATATGGTTCAGAGCAGTGCTGTCTCCTCAAGTAGAGCCTCACCTCTTCCTCAAAGCTAAAAGGCAGGAATGTTCTACAAAGGCTGGAGGCTTCACTTGAATTAAATGAAACTCATATAACAAGCTTAAGCTATGGCTTTAGGAGAAAAGCCTAAATACCTTCAAAAAACCCATCCAAATTTAAGGCAAGAATTACAATTTTGATTTAAAACCCACTTGCTGTTAAGGAAATCCCTTCCAACTCAATGTAATAAAATAATTTACCTTTTAACTCACTAAAATGTACTCTATAACTTTGATTTGTATATGATACCGCAGACCTAGTAATTTAATCCAAAGAATGAGGTCTGACTAGAAACAAAAATTAGCTCCATTACAGAGTCTAGCTTCATTTTCTAAATTGGATTAAATGGAAGAAGTGAACAGTGTAAATGGCCTCATATACAATATTCTAGTACTGGGAATTTTAGAGCAGCCTCACTTGCAAGTTGCTAAATTGCTACTGGGGAAAACGCTGCGAAGATTCCTTTTCCTTTTTAAACAGGACGGCTAAAAGAATGGGGTTTGTTATCTGTGCTGTGCACCCTCAGTGCTGGCAAACCGCTTGCCTTCTCACTAATTTCCTCTTCCATAAATTTGCTGATGAGATACAGAAACCCCACAACGACTTGCGCAATGGGGAGTTTGCCTGGTGGAAAGACTCCTCAGGCCAGCGAACAAAGAAGGTGTGGAGAAGACTTGGGGAAGAACCACAGGATAAAGAGAAGCAGAGATGGACACAAAGAAAAGTGCTTGAACTGATGGCTTCAAACTTAAGAGAATAAAATGTGAGCTACTTCTG